>JAUEKX010216719.1:0-10467 GCA_031834005.1 Dendronotus venustus
CGTGTTTCTATAAGAGACGGTATACTTTTATCTCAAGAGGACCCCTTAGTTTCCCAAAGAGTACACAGTGTGTTGTTTGATCATAGTGTAGATACTCTTTATTTTGTTTTGTTACCCAATGCCTTTTATCGCGTTAGCAGTGTCGGCACCCAGCCCCATACCCAGTCTTAAATGGTGAATGAGGTAGGTGTCCAAATAACCACATTTGACATAACACGGAGCCGGGAAACACTATGGATCAGGAACTACGGCAAACAGGTGATAAGCCCGCTGTGCTCGTCCTTGAATGGCGTTATGAGCAATACACTAGATGCATTGCTCTGCTGCTAACCACACACATGTCTATGTCGCCTACTTAGTGTTGCCTCTCATAGCTCATTTAGATAGATGTAAAAATGAAAGAACCTACACTACAGGCTAATAATTAAAACTTATTCTTGTTGTTTTCTCATTCCCAGGTTTCGGCAATTGCTGCGTGTATATCCCGTCGCACGTCTTGAGCGGCCTGTACTACGACAAGTACCGGTGCCTGGCCACCGGCATCTCCAACAGCGGGTCGGGCCTGGGAGGGGCCGTCATGCCCGTGCTCGTCGGGGTGCTCATCGAAATATTCACCTGGAAAGGATCGCTGGTCATTCTGGCCGGGATAAATCTCCACTTGTTCATTTTCTGCGCCCTGCTCCGGATGCCCCCCGCCGTGCTACCGCCGTCATGCCGTCACGTCATGGATATGGAGATGGAAGTTCTAAAACCTATTAGTGGCTCCAGCAGTGGGGGCCAACAAGACGTTATCGTATTATCGTCGTCGTCGTCATTTTTAGATACGAAAACGGAGACAGAAACGACAACGACGATGACGACGAATTACCAGAGTTTCATGACGAAACCGAGTCCCTCGACAGTTATCAGCACTCCTTCCGATGAATGTCCCTCTATCAAATTCATAATCGAAGACTTCGACTTCGACTTCAACACTGTCGAAGAAGATAAAAAAAACAGCTCCGTCAAGTCCTTCGGTTTTGACAGAAACAAACTCGGTGTTACTTCTTCTACTACTACTTCTATCGACGTAGAGAGCTTCAAGACACGATCCACTTCCTCGCAAGGATTCGCCGTCGAAAGCCCAAACCTATCAGATCTCCGTCCTTCATCTCTCATGTTATTTACAGACAATCGAGTCCTGTTGAAATCTCAAAGTTTTGTCCACCCTTCGGGTGGAGACGGAAGAGGGGACGCACGGCGGAGGCAGCAGCAGCAGCACTTGTTCTACTGCGACAATACGACCTCTTCCCTACAACTTCAACCCGCCACGGCCGTCATGGGTTGGCGAGGGTCCTGTCTTATAAGCAAGTCCAAGGAGGAGAAGCCTCAGCCCCAACAGGTCGTCGGGGATCGACATTGCAGCAGCAACAACGAAACACAAATTATGCCACAACCACAACCACAGGACAATAATGTGGACCAACAACGCCTACTAAGACTCAGTCGGGGCATAGTCGTACCCAAATCCTCTCGACATGTGTTCATCTTCACAAACTACGCATTCGACGTGTATTTTCTCAGCAATATGATGTGGAATGCCGGATACACCGTGATGCAATCTTTCGCCCCGGAGTTTATGATAGAGAGGGGCGTGTCCCCCATCCAGGCAGCTTGGCTGAGTGGTGCGTTCGGGTTCGGGTCTTTCATCGGAGGAATCTTCGGCGCCTGTTGCGGCAATGTCAGAAGAGTCAACCGGAAACTGTTGTATGCAATCGCTAACGTGGCCATGGGGTTTACGATACTTTTGTTTCCAAATTTCAATCACATCGTGTTCTATGCAGCCACGTTGATCACCAGTGGCTTGGCTTTCGGCGTTATTCTGGGCCTGCTGGTCATCGTTCTGAGTGATTTGGTCGGTCCTCAAAGCCTCGGCAATGGCATCGGTTACCTGATGTTGTCAAATGGCGTTGGAGCCTTCGTTGGGCCCCCTATTGCAAGTGAGTTTCATTATTATGTCCCCTTGGCAATTAGAAAAAAAGTATAGTTTTAGTGGCGTCGGTAGCCTAGTGGTCAGCGTATCGGCTTGGAGATTGAAGGGTCCGGGGTTCGAATCCTGACTGCGTCCAAAGTTGAGTCCTTGGGAAAGACTCCTTACAAAATTGTCCTCATCCTATTGGGGACTGATGTAAAATTCGGAGGCCCCCCTGGCGTTGTCTTTATCCGAGGAAAGAATCCGTACACAATTTTTCTAATCCTACCGGAGACTGATGTATGATTCGGAGGTCCCCTGGCGTTGCCTTTGTCATAAATATTGTATACGTGCCTAACAGGCCGCATGTTTCGTCTGATGTTTGCCGGGGATACATGTGGTACATGTGGTATCGTAAAGCTCTTAGAGCAGTGGTGACTATGGATAATGTATTGTTTTGTTATCTAATGCCGTCTAGCGCGTCAGCAGTGTCGGCACCCAGCTCCATGCCAAGTCTTAATTGGGGAATGAGGCAGATCCCCCGATAACCACTCTTGGCCTTGACAAAACACCGAGCCGGGAAATACTATGGGTCAGGAGCTACGGCAAGCAGGTTATCAGCCCATTGTGCCTAGACCACGCCATGTAAATACTCTCATTTATCTATATAATATATTATATTGTCATATTCTCTCATTGCAGGTCTGCTGAGAGAAAGGACAGGCGGGTTTGAAGCGTCTATAGTGATGGCCGGATGTCTGTGTATACTTGGAGGGCTGGTCATGTTACTCATGCCTTGTGGCAGCTATCTCGAATCGTGTAGCAGTAGTAGTAGAAGACCTAACTGTAAATGTAACCACCGTAACTTGTGTTCATGTGGAGGAAATAGTAATAGTAACAGTGAAGATAAGTGCGTCATTACGCAGGTGTAGTATGTAGTACCTAGTGAGAAGGTAAGTGAATTTAAGTCCTCTGGAGCATTTCGACTCATCTCTCATCATAGTCATAAGACTCAGGACCAGAGGTTATCCTGGTTTCTGTAATGTGAAGCAAAGAAGTGACAGTGCATAAGCCACTTTCTGAACAGGACGCTGGTCTATCGCAAATTAATGACAAACCGAACCCACATACATATATGTTTTGGTCGCCCGTACATCTTAAAGGCCTTTAGGATATACAGGCGACTCAGACTCAGTCACCCGTATTATATTATACACTTCCTAGATTCTTCGTAATACTACATCACCATGACAATGTGCCATTTATGGACAATAAAGTTGTATCTTATCTTGTACTTGTAGCAATGCTGATGCACAAGTTATTCCGGCTTTTATTCAGAATTAAACCCAAAATTACAATGAGCCCTTTGGGACAATAAATAAGGGCAAATTTAACACCAAAAATCTGTTTTGGAGAGCGTCTGACTAGGACTATCATCATTCAGTCCCAAATGAAGTAGTGTTCACTGAGTTTCCATGGCTTTCATTTCCACCTAGCATTATAGCAGAAACTATCAAAAAGAAGGGATGTAAGTTTGTATAATGCAAAAAGGAAGACATTGGATGGATAGAAAACAGTGGCAAAAGTTTGTTTATGACTAATATGACCCTTCGACCTTACACTGGAAGGTTTTTGTTTTGTTATCCAGTGCCTTATACCGCATTAGCAGTTACGGCACCCGGCTCCATGCCAAGTCTTAAATGGTGAATGAGGTCGATTCCCCTTCGACAAAACAAAGAGCCGGGAAGAACTATGGATCAGGAGCTATGGCAAGTAGGTGATCAACCCATTGTGCACACTGGAAGGTATGAAAGGTATATTGAACCAGAACGAAAGAAGGCCTAGCAGTATGTAGCAGTAAATGGGTAGCTAGCTGAGTTTGTACACACAGTGCCCAATGCCTTGATCCTTGATAAATCAGGACTGAAATCCTGGTTCCCTGACACTACTCACATTTTATGTGGGACTGACAGTAGCTGGACGGACTTTCGGTAAATAAATTATAAAAGATAATGATCCACGCCAAATAAAATGCTTCAAACTGTTATGAGTGTTTTATAAGAATAAAAATGGAATGCTGGAGTGAAAAGACACATGCTTGATAAAAGGTTTTATTTCAATTGAAGAATACCTTTCAACTTTCATGTAAAAACACAGATACGACAAAAGATTTAAGTGACGAAAAAATTTATTTCAACATATCATCAACGACAGCTGCGACTGGATTGTAAATGCCCAGGCTTCTGCAGATGTCAAAGACGTAGAAAGCGATCTCTGAACAATGCCTACACAAAATTCACAAACCCTAAGGTGTAACAATAACAATAACAACGACTAAGGATTGTAAATGTCCAGTCTTCTACAGTTGTCAAAGACGTAGAAAGCCATCTCTCCACAATTCAATGAAACCTGCCTACACAAACCCTAAAAAAATGTAGAAAGCAATGTCTCCACGATTTAATGACAACTGATGACACAAACACTAAGAACTAACAATAACAAGGATTAAAGTTAAAGATTGTTGTAAATGTCCAGATTTCTGCAGTTGTCAAAGACGTAGAAAGCGATATCTCCGCAGTCGACCACAGCCCAGTGGATGGGGACATCGTCCTTGTATTTACTCCACAGGTGTTGGATGGCTGTCAAGCCTGGAGGAGGCCCATCCCGTCTGAGAAGATAATGGGAAAGGATGGGGGAAAAAAATATGATCGGTTGATACAAATTGATTTACGTTATAATACATAGTGCGTACACATTCAGGCTTGCATACTTTATACATGCACAGTCGGCTGATCACCTGCTTGCCATAGTTCTTGATCCATAGTAAATTTTCTCATAGGTGGTTTTTGGGGCATCTTATCTACCTCACTCACCATTTAAAAACTAGGATATGCAATCTCTCCATTCTCTGGTTGCCAAGTTTGACTTTTCTTGAACTTATTCAATCATCATCATTATCATGATCTTTGAATATCAATGAGGCAGGGGTGTAAATGGCAAATAAAATCAATTGTCTGAAACTTTTCATTATATCCCAATGAAAATAGCAATGTGGAAACAAAAACGAATGGCTTTTCAGTACACTTGGATAGTAAAAAATCAGACAATTGGCTGACAACTTATAGGTCTGGTAACCCTACCTGGTAACATGGACCCGGTGGTCTGGTATTCCTGGCATAGTCTTTTTGAACCGATGGTCAGGCAGGTGGACATCAAAAGATATTTTTGGAATTGTGGAAAGGACCGAGACACTGGGGAGAGAAATATTATGTTTCATCAAATCAAAACAAAATCTAAATTTCAGGTTTAGTAGGTATGCTGTGAAAGATACATGTGAGAAAGATCCTCATGTAGAAATTACTCTTTTTTAATGCGTGAACATGCAAGTTTGTTTAGTTTGAAAATTATAACAAGGCATAGTTAGTTTATGACTGGAAAGTAATATGATATTAATATTAGTTCATTCAATACCAATATCAATCTTGCCCTGCCCTCTTTACTTAATATTCTTCCTTTGTTGTATTACTGAGTGTGCACCTATGCCAAGACTGAGAATAAACTATGGAGATGGAAGAGAAATTTAAAGATAGGAATGATAACGATATGAAAGAAAAGAAACAGAAGTGTAAAATGAGTATCTGCTTACTCTGGTGTTAAAGAGTTATTGTCAGCTGACTGAATGATCTGCAATCTATCCATGACATCCTCTAAAAGAAAACAAAAAACCCAATAGATTAACACATGTACATACAACAAACAGTTTCAAGCTTTATGAAGAGAATACATTTTTGTCTTAAAAACTTGACTGATAAACTTCATTGATATGAATATCTATTCTTTTACTGATAAAAAACAACCAATGGCATAATAAGACTTAATAAGTTCAATATAAACTAATTCTACATGGAAATAGTAATACAATATAGTAGGTTTTGTCAATTTGCTGGTTAGTAAAACATTTCTTATTCTTACGCCAAAACACCCGGTCCACGGTCCATGAGAACTAAGAAAAAGTAGGTTGAGATGTGTGTAGGCATCATGAGAAGTGCTCATTCGGTCTTTAGTAGTATTAAGCAATGTTTGTTTATATATAAGCACGCTATTGGTATGCGCTGTATACCAAACATTTGTAACGCTTTTGCCTCTACAATGCAACACCTTAACAGGAATGTGTAAATGATATTATCATGTTCATTTTTCTCTATTCTATCAAAAATCTTTAAAAATCAGATCCTTTCACAGCTGTCAATACAATTAAAAATATCCATGTTTTAGAAACTTGGACAACCTCTTCAGAATAACCTTCCCCCCAAAACCAAACCAACCCCAATAAAAACCAAAAACCCAGCGAAAACAAAAACAAAATTTTCTTTCAGAAATTGATTTTTCTAACATACAACTTCTTACTTACTATAGGAAGTGATTTCAGTAGGACGCATCAAGGGGGTAACAGCGTCATTCCAAAGATGATCTACTGGAGTTGTAGTTATTTTTGCCAGCTTCTCTGCTTTTAAGCGCTTGTATTCAGACCAGCTCCCTGCCTTGATTTTCGATTTCAAATTAAATCTTTCTAAACAAGAAAATCTCTTTTCTTGACTTCCTTCATTTTCATAGTATCTATCGTTTGCATTGGATATCTTGTACAAGGCTGGATTCTGAGGAGGATAAATTTTTTCACAGCAAATTTGAAAACCTTTGGTGACTGAAATCTCATCAACTTGTGAACAAATACGTGAATAACATTATAAATATCAATCTATATGAAAATGTTTCAGAATAAAGACATTAAGATTTTAAGGCTTTATGGTTGATTAACCATTTGATGCAAAGCTCTACCGCAGACAGACTATATAGATGCCATATCTATAATAACAAAAAAATGTTGATATCATTGACATTAGGCTAATGATTTTGAAAACTTTTATTTGAATGTTATAATAAAAAGCAGCCATAAACACATCTAGCCTAAGCTTGTGGAACGAGAAGAATAGATAAACATATATTAATTCTTACCTTCAACTTTTCTGCATCAGCCCCAAACTCTATATTGATATCTCCCAGGGAGGAGGGCATCAGGTGGGGTGGTGGTGACTTCAGTTCATCTGTTTTACTCTCACCAAAGTCGGGAAACAATTCACTAGAACTGGAGTCTAAAACCGTTTGTTTCAAGCTTTGATTAGAACTTTGCGTACTTTCATCGCTCTCTCCCAAATGATTTGGATCGTTGTTTTTAAAACAAACAGACCAGGAAGACAAGTTGTAGAATCCTGAGTGCGTTTCATCACTGCCACTACTGAGAGGTTGGGATTCTTGACGAGCCTCTTCGGTTTCTTCGGGTACAAGTCTTGGGGCCTTTGAAACGTCATCTTCCGTTCCGTCATCGTGCTTCCTTTTTAAACACGAATTAGAGGAATCGACAAGACTGTCTTCAGAGCTGTTGATATTTTCTTTCTCCGTTGTCTGCTCTTCAAGTTCTTTGGATATTGTCGAGGTGTCGCTTGTTAAGGTAGCGCAGGTACTGATATCATTTGCGCTATTGGAGTCTTTTTCAGTTTCCATGATATCATTTGTGCTATTGGAGTCTTTTTCAGTTTCCATGTCATTTGGTTCAGCTGATTGGTTTGCTGGTGTGTTTGGACTACTTGACAAGGAGTTCTTTTTACTTGATTTTCCCTTTCCTTTCATCAACTTCTCTTTTCTTGTCTTTTTGTCACTGTACTCAGGAATATTGATTTGACGCTCATAGTCTGTAAAAATTCTCCTGAAAAAGAGAGGGAAAAAAAATAATCAAATAATCATGTTAATCATCGTTTTCGTAAACAAGAAATATTTGTCCCGAAGATCTTGTTGAATCTGACTTCCACTGTATATATTAAAGAATGGGGTAGGGGAGCTAAATAGACGGTGCCATCCATAGAATTTCATGTATTGAATAAAGAGCAGAAAAAAACCAACTCAACACACGCTTGCATATTTATCTCCATGGCATTAGAAGTAGAAAAAAGAACAACAGCGGCCACTGCATCAGAAAAGTAAAGAAAGACATAATATTAGTGAAATAGCTACTCACTCTTCTTCATGACGAAGAACCACATAGCCGAGTCTACGCAGATGGGAGAAGACTTGGTATTCCTCCAGGCACATGCCATGACCCAGTAATTTAGAGTACGCTTCTTGAATGCTCATAGGTCTGTCATCGTTGTAGACTTCTAAAGTATTCTGAAGGAAACAATATCAATATCAATATTGTATTATTGATCAAGTTAAGAAAAACATGTAAATATGAAAAATGAATGTAGATTTAAGTACCTGGTACTGTTAAAAAGCAGCAATGGGGGGAAAGGAGAGAGATGAAAGAGCTTATTTTTGCATGAAAAACAACAAATCCAATTTCTACTTAAGTGTGCATGAGATACAAAGAGAAAATCTTTAAATATAATCCACACACACACAAGAAGATAATTTGTGCATTATGTGTGTTCAATATTTCCAATCACTTTCTATAAGAAGATAATCTGTAAATAAAAAATAAACAACAATCATGCCTTTTTATAAAGATTTAAGAATAAAGATTTGGATTATATTCATTCAATGTTCAGACTCTAGATATTGTAAGTTGCCTAACCGTTTCCATCAAGAACAATGCTTCTTCTGGATACAGCCAATTTCTTCTTTCATCTGTGAAACCCATGTGCATCCAGAACTTGCCCTAAAATAGATAAACAAGATTATATTTTGAAAAATTGTAGAAAGTACTATAAAAAATAAAAAGCTGATGTCTCTTATGTTCTTTTGTAAAACCTGTATTAAAAGATTGTCTTTTATAAGAAAAGTGTAGTTTGCTTCCATTTCACAAAGAAAAAAAAAACCAGTTTCAAGGAAACAAAAAAACACTAATTTGATACACAGTAAAATCGAAAAACAAAAAATCCTAAAAATTACTCTACAAATCAAAATTTAGCACTTTAAATTGTATAAAAATAACAATAAAAACCAAATCTAACTTGAGATATAAAATTCTCTTCAAAGTCAAAGAAAGACAACATGCCAATTGCTATACTCAAAGAAACAAACAAAGCAATTTTACTATAACTATAACATGGATACTCACTGGCCTCTTCAAATTGACAAGACTTTTTTCTTTATCCCATTGCCCTTCCACTATATTCTTTCTGCATGATTATCAAAGAAGAAAGGGTAACATGATAAAATAATGAATGATAAAAGATATACATGGTTCATTTTTTGAAATGATAAAAAATATGAATTGAGCAGAGAGAATGCCCTATGAATCGAGGAATAGCACACTTGAACCGTTTCATAGAATCAAAGATGACATGGGAATTAAGTTTTACCAACTGGAGAGGTATATAAACCCAATAAGCAACACAATAAAAGGATCTTTGATGTATAAATTAGAGGAACAAGGTAACAATAAACCAAGAAGGTTTGATTTCATGCCAGGAATATGTACTGCAGATGCAGCATGTGTCTTGAAAATGAAAGCAAAAATAAAAAAATAAAAGAATATCAATCTATAAAAAAAGATATTTGTTTGTTTCAAGTTTTACGGCTCTTCGACCTCCAAGCATCATATCAGTGCAGAAGAACATGTATGCTAGCGTCCCAAAGGGAAGATGTATGAAATGACATTGCTTTTAAACTGAAGCGGTGCGTAAAAAAATAGATACACAGCTGGCAGGAAGGATAGCGTGCAGGCTATTGTATGAAGGCTTCATGTCCGTGATTAAGTGAGTGTAAGAAAGCTATGAATACGTTCCATTGATCAATATTGAACTACGTATTTTTCCTTGAAATGAGGATTCAGCTTACAATTTCTCCACCCTCGGTTCTGCAAGAATGGTTGTCCTTTCTTGAAGGAATGCTTCCAAACGTTTGATTTGCAGCCATGATCCATCTGGTTCAAATTCTTTTTGACCGCCTCTGGAAGGGATGGTACAATCTCTCTTTGATCTGTACTTAAAAAGGTCTTCCGGTCTAAGATGGAAAGAAAGAAATATGACATTATCTGAAAATAAAACCAGACGTGAAGAAGATTCATAACAAAATGTTGATAAAGTAATTTAATGATTAAATAAATATGAGGAACAATGATCAGTGCCAAAGATAGATGATAACATCTAATTAGGCCGACGGTAGACAGAGATTGTTGCTGCGCTCAGTGTGCCGCCCAAGGTACTCGGAGCGTTCCTAAGACCCTAGCCCTAAGACCCTAATCGTAACGAGAGAAACAGTTCAAGAGTTTTTCCCCTAGAACCTGATAGAGAAACAGCTCAAGGCTGCGCTCCGAGTGCCCACTTCGTTTATTCAAGCGGTTATCCACAGTATTCACCATGAAACTAGGACAGAACTTGCTTCTCTACTTTATTATCTAGAAGAGTCAATATTTTGATGCCCAACAAAAGGCTAGGTCTATCCGCATCCGGTGTTGGCTGAGTTTTTCCGGTGTTGGCCAGATAATTTTGTTGCATATTTCCAACAAAAACCCTTTGTTG
>JAUEKX010217163.1:0-10464 GCA_031834005.1 Dendronotus venustus
GTAGTAGAGGTAGAAGCAGTGACAATGTGACCCTATACGACACATGTGTCAACTTGTCACGCGTGTGTTCATGTAGTTTGCGTTATCAACAATGGTCTGTAGTAGTATCAGTAGTGAGGACTCTGGTCTTGGGTCCACTGTATGGCGGAGCTGCCATCTATTTATCGCAATTCGACTTGAAAGTTCTATGAATGGGTGAATAAGATTTTTTCTTTCTTTTTGAAAAAAAAAAATATTATGCAGAACTCTAGTCTGGTGTCCAGACTTAACTTAATTGAGTTTCTGATCTATCCAACAAATTTCTATCCAATTTAGACAGACCATGGAATTGATAATGTAAAGCAAGTTGTGTGTATCATTAATTTTTAGTTGCTATTCCTGTCAAATATTATGGATATTTATTTCGTCCCCGGACAAAAATTTATATTATATAGATTTCTGAACTCTTTAGTCTGTTCTGTTCTGTCCAGCTACCAGCAGTTACAATTCTCACTTTTACTTAAAGTTTTGGCCAGTTTTATGGGGTAGGGTAACTGATGGGCAAGGATAGTATTTTGATGGCCCTGAGATTACTAATCTGTGTGTGTGTGAGGGAGAGCACGAGAGGAAGAGAGACAGAGAGAGAGTGAGAGAGACAGAGAAAGAGAGTGTGCGAGTGTTTTATCATCTAATCCTGTCCGTATTCATGTATTCTTCATGTTGTTGTCCAAAAGATGCAATGTCAATCAATCCAAACCAAATTGCCATAAATCCCCACAGACCACTGTTTTGGCGGCGAGGCACCATCTTGGTCCACTGCTTGGAATAGGTGTGGGTTTCTCTACAACCACATCCACCAACTCCAACCACTTGCCCTCATTAAGTTATTTCATTTACCAGTTATTTCCCTTTCTAAACAATGAGATATTAGAAACAAATTATTTATTTTATCAGTTATTATTTCCCTTTCTAAACAATGAGGTAACAAACAAATTATTTATTTTATCAGTTATTATTTCCCTTACTAATCAATGAGGTACCAGAAACAAATTATTTCATTCATCTGTTATTTCGCTATTATATCAACGATGTATTCTGGATAAGCACATAAAGAGCATCCTAAATGATATATAATTTTTCTATCGCGCTTTAGTCCATATTAATTAAATAGGCTCAAAGCACAAGCAATTATCTATAATAAGCTAAATGTGGTAGTAGAGCAAGAGTTAATGTAGTATGATGAGGAGTGCTGACTAGACACAAGTGTTCCTTCAACCTTCTTTTATCTCCCCTTCCCTTCCAATAGCATTATTCTACTTCTCTATAGGAATTCTACTGGTGAAGACTTTATAATTTATTTTTATACAGCTTTAAGACCACAGTAACCATTGTGCTCAAATGTATTATTGTTTTTATGCATGAGAAGTAATTTTGGTACATTTGTATATATATATATATTTGTGCAGAATTTTCTTTCGCTGTTTTGTTTTATTTTTATTCCAGTTTACCATTTTATGATTTTGATCAAACTCCTTTTAATAAATCACTTTTAAAAACCTCAGCACTCGGCGCTGATCCTTGGTGGTTGAAGTGCCGTAAAACTATAAAACAAACAAAGCAAAACTCTTACATTTCATTTGTATGGGGAAGGATTTGTTTGAGAGGTTTTGGGTTCGGGGGAGGGTTTCTTGTTGTTTCTTATTCATCTATTTTTACTTTTAGTTTTTGTATTTTCTTTTATTTGTTTGCAATATTTGAAAGAGTGATTTCACTAATAGTAGTGTTGAATACAAATGAATCAATTTTAGGTGGCAATTTTTACAATAAGGGGTTTTAATTTATGAGTCGTTGATGTCAAAAAACCTGATGCAATCACTGATGCTCATTTTTGACCATGTTTTTTAAAGATTTATTTTGTATTCTTTTGATTTTGATTGTATTTTTGAATGAAATCCTAAATGTGTGTGTGTTTGTTTTTTTCTTTTTGGGGGTTGGGGGTGAGTGATGAATGGCCAGTCACCTCGAAAATAAATATATTATTATTATGATTATAAGAATATTGTCCTCTATTTGAATACAACAAATAAATCATTTATTGTCAAACTCTGATGTTGTGTTACTTGTGTTGAAAAACCAAGTCAGTCTGATATATATGAGGTTGTGTATGTGTGTGTGTGTACACATGTATGTATGTAAGTGTGTGTGTGTGTGTGTTTAAGCAGATATTATAATAATAACATGTCTCTGTAATACGAAGTTTTGTGACCAAATGACAAATCTCCAGAAATGGACAGTAACGATTTATTATCATTGAAATTTGGCTGTAGCGATGTATAACCACATAGCTGGTAGTGGTAGACACCCCTTTCTTGTATGTCAAGTCTTGGAGAAAGTCTCTTGTAAGTATTATTATTATTGGCAACTAAAGAGTTGTACACCTGTTTCATGATTCATGATTCATAGGGGGTTTATGTGAACAATAGAATTTAAAAGGAGATGCCACACTAAGACAAATTAAACCGGTTTCAGTTTAGGGCGTTGTGCAAGAACTCCATCTATGGCTCTAGGTTACAGATACAATAGATTTCTACAACTATTTATTGCCCATTGATCAGATGTTGATATATATCAGTATCAGGACAAGTGTACTGGCCTACCTTTGTCTTCATTAAAACAGCGGTGATTCCTTCACAAGTATTTTAGTTCTTTGATAACAGACAGTAACAAATTGACCCCCACTCCTCTATTATGACGAGCCATACTTGGATAGTAATACTCAATCAAGGATTTTATAATACTATAGACTCCTTATAATTTCTTTGTACTCAATACAGTCTGTAATCAGACAATTATTGGCTGACGATTTACAGGCTTGAACATCCTTGGGGGAACTACATACATTGTGACTATATGGATTCAAATTCAGCATTTTGAATAAATCATCACTTTGATTGCCACTTCCGTGCAAATAATAATGATAACAATGGATAGCATTTATATAGCGCTTGTCCACAGTCATCACCATGCTCAAAGCGCTTCACAGTACCACATTATCCCCAGCGAAACATGTAACATCAGGCGATACATGCAGCCTGTTAGGCGCGTGTACAATTTTTCGGACAAAGACAACGCCGGGGGGACCGCCGAATGTTACATCCATCTACGATAGGATGAGAAAAATCGTGTAAAGAGTCCTTTCCAAGGACTCAACATCGGGCCAGGTCGGGAGTCGAACCCTGGACCTTTCGATCCCAGATGGATACACTGACCACTAGGCTGCCGATGCAAAGAAAGATGGCGTTTGTTTGTTTTAGAGTTTTACGGCTCTCCGACCTCTAAGTATCATAACAGTACCAAAAAAGTAAGACGACAGTTTCAGTTAAAAGTTAAGAAACAGAAGTAGATTGTCAAGATGGCGTTATAGTAACAACATTCACCCAATGGAAAGGAACAACACCATCAAACTATGACTATGTGTTTGTAAATATAATCAATGCATTTATTGCTACAAATAAAAATAATAATATAAATGATAAATCGTATAATTGTTGTATAAAAACAAGAGCCAAATCCATCCATGGCCATAAGGCAGGGTACAAATACACACCCTACCCCCCCCCCCCCTCCCCACCCCCCAACATCAAAGGATGACAGAAATAATAATAAATCTTTGTATGGATAGGGTTAACAGACTTGGAATGTTGCGAGCTAAGAGTTAAAGTTAAAGCTAGTAGTATGGAAGTAGAACGGTGGGAATTGAATTAATAGGGTCATGAAATAACGAATCGATCCTTTTTTTTTCAAAATGCAGCCATTGCTGATATATCTGTCCTCGGATCCAAAGGATGACACGCTACTATCTAGTCCTACCATTGGACTGCATAACAGAGAAAACAGAATTGGAATGAATTTTTGTTTTTGTTTATAAGAGTTTTACGGCTCTTCGAATGAATTTATGAGCAGAGGTTTTATAAGATGGGGCAGAAACCACCCCACCCCCTCCCCCCCTCTTCCCCATCGAAACCCATGTAAACCTGTTGGAAAGTTATACATATATGTCATAATCTTTCTTTTAATTTGAAAGGAGGATGAAATATAGTACATGAGCAAAATACTTGATAGGAAATACACAATTTACAAAAAAAGATGGTATGTACAATAGATTCATTAAGACGTTTTTGTTAAGAAATATTCTCATACAAAAGGAAACATCAACAGGAGTAGGTACAAAGTGAACAAAAACAATTATTGTACGTACAAATAGTGTGGTAGTACATCTTTTCACAAAAACACTATAGTTATAATATGGAATAAAGAGGATGTTTTCAAAGCATTTGTCACCTCTTGTGATGCATATTGATACGCTGCCTTCAAGTTCAAGTTCAAGAGTTAATTGCCGGTTTTCAAAGCTAAGACGCTGCGCTGCCTTCATCAAGACATAGGTACCGGTAAGTCAGTTTGCAAAGTTGTCATCAGATTAGAAAGAAAGTCAAAGCAAAGAAGAGATTTGGTGGATAATATGTTCTATACATTCAATATATTATACGACGTATTCCTAAACATAGATATGTTATTTTTATTACAAATACAACAAGTGATCACCACCGGTCATGTTGAAGATTTTCAAAGCTGACACAGAAAAACGGTAATTTGAAAAAAACAACAAATTGAAATTTAAGGCATTTCTTCCTCTTCCTCTATGGAATGTTTGTCATTTTCAAACTCATAACAATAACAAAGACATAAAAAAGGCTGCACATATTATTATTTCTTCTTCTACAGAAAACTTTCCTCCTCTAAGTCATAAATTGAAGGTCATATATAAATAATTACTCTCGCCATGACATCAGCTTTATTTGATTGATTTGTTTTAATCTCATTTTCATACGACCATTCAAAATGCAATCATACTACTAATATATTACAACACAAGTGTCAGGTAAAAAAAATGGTTCAATATAAAACTCTCTTTTCTTACATCATGGTTAAAATTAAAACCAAATAGATACATCTCGACAACTTTTTATCAATCAAATAAATCTCCAAACAACATTGCACACGACAAGAAATTCTGATCTGATAAGTAATATAAATGATACGGTAATAGTAATATTAAAACAACCAACAAAGGATTTCTAGCTTAGATAATGATTTTATGAACAATAAATGTTTCTGCATACATTCTCCAGAAATAACTTCTTCATGTCATGTCTCAGACTCGGACAGCTATACAACAAAGTCAGTATTTGTCGTCTTTCCACATTAATATAAAAATAAAAAGGTAGTGCAAACTATGGCACAGATACCCCTAGTAATAATACTAATAGTATCAATAGAAAATGTATGCATCACCCATATATCCCCAGCCTTAATGATATCAATATTATGCTCACATTGGTTATCATTCCTGTGCTAATTCATATAGAATTTTGTTTCAAGCTCACAATAATCATTGAAAATATAAATGTATCTTACTAGTAGTATTGTTCTTATAATTGTTTTTGAAAAATGTTAAGCGCAGTTGAGCATTGATATGGATATGGCGCTATATAAATGTTGCATTATCATTATTAAAAGAGAGTCTTGCCATTTTTGACCTTCATAAAGAGAAAAACCTATTGATTGAGTTGATAAAGGATTTTTGGTCTTCTTAGATATCTATTTTAGTTTTAGGGGTGAGTGTGATAACCTGGGTTTACATATTAACTTAAAACCAAACTAGATACATAATGTCTTCTCATGTGACGAGGGAAAAAGCTGCAACAACGATGAAGAAAGGGGCAAATGGAAACTTTGATTGGATAAGAACATTATTGCCTTTGTGTGGGATGATAATGGTTCAAAGGTCACACAGATCGCACGGCCACAAAATATCATGTCATATCATTATCGCCACGAGCACCGAAGGACTAAGACAAGACACTGACTAACTCACTGAGGACCAGCCCCAAGACAACTCGAGGAATTTGGTCCTGGGAGTCAGCAGAGGGAGCAGACTCGAGGTCTCTATCAAGGGCATGAAAGGAACTAACAAGGCACTCCATGATAATGACGACACAATTAAAAACAATGGTTTGGATACATATTGCAATGCACCAGTTCTAGTACAGATGATAAATGGCCACACACATTCTCCTACTTTGTTTTGAGACCAAGGTCCCTCTTATTCATTGAGAAATAAACACAAGCAGTACGAATAATATATTATACATCTATGAGTTCTTTAAGTACGTAATGGTTGCGTATGAAATATATTAACTATTTATAACTCATCTCTCTCCCTCTGTCTCTCTCTCTCTGTCTCTCTCTCTGTCTCTGTCTCTCTTTCTCTCTCACACACATACAATTTAAGCACTTTATCAACCTCTTATTTCCCCATCAATGTCCTTACTCCCTTTCACAACATCTTTTCTTCATTAATTAAATTCATTTCCTTCTTTACATATTATAGATGTATATTTATGGCAAAATACCTGGAGCGAAAAATACACCCTACTACTACTACTGAAAAAGACTATGTACTACTTTTGATTTGGTTTTGAAAAAAAAAGAAAAAAAAAATTCTACATTTTTAAAACCCTCATTTACGTTTAAGTTTAAATCTCCGTCTCTACCGACTCATTGTGTTTGGGTCTCGCTCCTGTCCCGAGATAGAGAACATCTCGACTCCCCCCGTGAGGTCGAGGCAAGTAGTCGTCGCCTGGGGAGTAGGGAGGAGGTTGGTCGTCCAAACGGTCACGACTTCCTCTGTACGGATTGGCCAGCCCGTCCCGGCTCGAGGCCCGCGGAAGCCCACCACCACTTGTGGGTCCCTCGGAGTAGGGCGGGGGCTGGAGAACAGCAGCGGCGGGGGCGTTGTTGTTGTTCAAATTGTCCCGACTGCCTCGGTAGGACGAGGGGTGGCTGGGGGCGCCGGGCTTCGGTGGGAGCGCGTCGTCCAGATTGGTGTTTCCCGAGGGCTGGAAGCGCCGCGGCATGTAGTCCACGTCAGACTGGAGGGAGGGGGCGTAACTGTCGATGTCAGACTCCAGGCGGTACTGGCGCTCGCCGTTTCTCGGCAGGGGTGCGAGTGGAGCGGGTCCAAGCCGTTCCCGGCTACTGCCCAGGGTCGGGTTGTGGGGCTGGCGGGGGAGGTAATCCATTTCGGGTTGCTGCTCTTGACCGTAGGGCTCCGGGTTGTAATCCATAGGCTCGTATTTATCCGTAGATCGACTGTGGTCCGACCGCCCGTCGTATACCGGATCGTACAAGGGCCCACGGTTAGACCCCGCCGCGCTGTGGTCCGAATTCGGTACATTGTTGTACCTGGGGAAACGTCTGGCCGAGGATTCCGAGCCCCTGTCGTCATACACTTGGTCGTAGGGCGGGGCGTTTCTGTACAGCATGTCTTCCTGGCTACCACCCACCGTGCCCACACCTCTCTGTCTGGGGACCGGTGCTGGTGCTGGCCGCTGGGAGGAGGCGTGGCTTCGGTCCGAGGGGGCCGGCGATCCGCGGGTCGAGGCAGGGGGGAGGTAGTCCATCACCACGGGGTCTCTCCTGAAGGCGGGGACGGGTTTGGGCTTGAGGCCCGGCTTGGGTCTGGGTTTGTCCAAGATGTCAGACGCCGAGCCAAACCGCCGGGGATCCGGGGGAGGCGTCGGTAGATCGACTCGAGAATTAGAACGCGGGAAAATGGAATGGATGTCGCGAATCGCCGGTTCCGACGGGTCTTCCGGAGGAGCGAAGCTGCTAAAAAGTTTTGCCTTAGGCGGCAGGGCTGCAGCATTTTCTCGGTCATTGGGATCATAGACGTTCTCTCTGGACCGATCTCTGCGTCCAATCTCAGGATCGGGTTTTCTCGCCTCCTCAGGTCTCTGCAGGAGGTGCTCGTGTGACCTATGAACTCTGTAGTGCTGGTTCTTAGCGTCGATAGCATCGTCGTCGTGCCCCCGGTTATTTTCATCATCTTCATCACTCTCTTCTTCTTCTTCTTCAGAATCTGAAAAATCTTCTTTATTAATCGAGTCCTCGTCATCATCTGAATCCTGCTTGTATTTTCCCCTCCCCTCGGAGGAAGCTTCATCCTCCTCCATGTCTCTCGTCCTCCTTCTCCTCCGTCTTTCTCGTTCTTCTTCGTCTTCCTGCCTCCGCCTACTCCTCTCTTCCCTTTCCCTTTCTTCTCTCTCTCTTTCCTCTCTCTCCCTGTCGTTAGCTCTTCTTCCACCTCTATCGGGACGCAAGCTGTGAATGGGACGCCCCCCCGTCTCTCTCCGTGGGTTTTTGAGCATCTCTACGCTGTACGCCGAGTTCATGCTATGCATGCTCCCGACATACCCGTTACTGGCGGCAGAGCTGGGAGACGTCCTGACCGTCGAGACCACCGACCTGTCGTCAATCTCGTTGAGGCGCCGTCGAGAGTTTCCCTCGGACAGCATGGTGAGGGTCGACTTGGTGCCGCGTATCGACCCGTTGATCCGGTTGAGGTTGTTGATGGAGGAGCGCATGGACGCCGTCCTCTCGAATCGCTCCTTCTCCCTCCGCTTCGACTTGAGGGCCCACAGCACGCACAGCACCACGATGATGATGATGACCACCCCGCCCACTCCCACGCTGATGCCGATGATCATTGCCTTGATGGATGCGGCCAGTTCAGTCGGCAGGGCCAGTGATGGATCTGGAAGGACAAATTTTTAAAAAGCCACATATTATGTAATTTAATGTTGATGTTAATTCAATGTTTTCTGACATAGTTTTTACTTTGTATTATTATCATTATCATTATTATTATCATTATTGTTTTACTGAATACTGGAATAATTTTGGTGGTGATGTGGTGGTGGAGTTTTATCGTGTTACACTACTACCCTAGTAGACTGCGCCGGATTCAACGAGAAGTCGGTTACAACAAAGCCATTTCATATCCAACGAATAACGAAAGGTCGCATACAACTAGATCATGTCGTCAGTCCTGATGACCTCGTCAAATCAGACTTCCACTATACTATAAACGATTGTGAAATGAAAACCTAAAAGCTATGACTGCCAGTCGGTTCCTCACCCGTCTCACAGATGAAGGGGTAGTAGCGGCGATGGCAGTCCTCCTCCGTGACCACATAGTTACGCTCAAACGCGCTGCATTTCCCGAGTCCCACGTCTGACATGACCCACACTCGATTGGCCCAGTCTTGGCTGATGACCTGAAGGGTCAACAGGAAGTTGAAGAAACCTTCTCGTTCTCGAGCCTCGGCCAAGAACGCTCCGTGGGACTGCAGAAACAAGACAAGATCAGATAAACACTATTGATCCTCAAGAGGAAATCATTATGTGCAACATCGGCAATGCTTTCATGAAAGAAGATCATAAGACACATAATTAGTAAGGTGTTTGCAATGAATAATATGATACTTATACGATGGACTACAATTTGAGAGAGTAATTTCTAATAACAAAAGGATCAAAAGAATCATAATATCGGGGTTTTTTCTTGCCCTTATATGGATAAAACGGCAGCTTTGCATGGTATTGGATAGAAGGAATTAAATATGAACAGAATCAAACTAACAAATTTATTTCAATAATACTGAATACACTTTGTAAAAGAATGAAGGTGAAAGAGCAGGAAAAGAAACAAAGGTACTAAGAAGAAACAGCTCTCTAGTTTCCTTCTTAACACTTGCTCTGAAAGCAAAGGAGATGGATCAAGTAGCTGATACTGGTGATAAGGGGCAGGTTTTCCAAAATAATTGTTAATGTGTAAATTATCAAACAAAAATATTAAATATCATTATTATCATTATGCGCTTTGAGATGAATGTTTACTTTTATGGAAAGAGCAATATAAATGCTTTTTATTATTATTTTATCATTATCAATGTTATTATTGCTATTATTAAAAAAGACAAGCTACAGAACACATTTTAAAAATAATAGCAATAATAATAATGATAATTAAAAATAATTCTTAATTCTATATAAACTGTTTAAAAGCCAAAGTATGGTCAGTGTACCTGGCAGAACTCCTTGGCCTGTTGGTACGGCAAGGCTCCTCCCATGTAGCGGTAGCAACGGCCCTTGTAGGCCACCCAGCCTGGCAGGCAGTCACCTGGATACACACACACACACACAGACAGACACACACACACAAAAACACAAAGACACAGACACACATACACAGACACACACACACAGACAGAGACACACACATAAAGAGAGAGACACACAGACACACACATACATACACACAGACACACACAGACAGAAACACACACACACACACAGACACATATACAGACACACACACACACACAGACACACACACAGATACACACACACAGACAGACACACACACACACAGACAGACACAAACACACACAGACAGACACATACACACACACAGACAGACAGGAGAAAAATATAAAATGGTTTAATATGTGTAGTAGTAGTAGTAGTAGTAGTAGTAGTAGTAGTAGTAGTAGTAGTAGTAGTAGTAGTAGTAGTAGTAGT
>JAUEKX010217274.1:0-10459 GCA_031834005.1 Dendronotus venustus
CCACACACTGTGGCTCGTGGCAACTTCGCAACAAACCAAAAGCCACACACTGTGGCTCGCGGCGCTCAATGAGTTAAGATATGGCTAAATAAGTTATAGCTATTTATTATATTATAAGTTTGTAGTCTATATTTTCTGCACTGAATTCTTTTAATAAAACTTTGCACAGATAAAGGACCACTAAGAAATTTCAAATTCATTCATTCTTCGTGTAATTATGTATATATATAATGCTTAATCATCTATATTTTTATATCTATTCGTATTTTTGTATCTTTTATATTTTCATATCTTTATATGTTACTTCGTTATTCATTTCTCTGATTTTTTTTCTTGGGATGTTTGTATTTCAAATGATAGATAAGATAGGAATTTTATTCAAATCTATGATCCAAAAAAACTGGCAGAATACCAAAAATATTACACATTTGTAAAAACCTTCAGAAGTGGAAACATGAATTACAGGAAGAAGGTTTTGTAACATATGTAATTCCTATCTTATCTATCATTTATGTCGACAAACTTGTGTATGTTTAAAGGTATCCTTTTGCTGTCTTTGTTCTTTTCCATAAGCAGTTACTTAGTTACCATCTTCACTCTGAAATTCATCTCTTATCCTCAATATTGCACAAGATGGTATAACTTTGTGGACACCTTTTCATAGGTAGCAGTGCATCTAGCAAGTGCTTTTACCCATTAAATATATATAAAAGTTCTAAAATGTACAACTATAATCTACTTTGTATATAACCACTTTTCTATACTTTTATAAAAACGTGAACTATTTAAAAAAATACAAAGTAATATTTTCTTGAATAAAATATATTAAAATGTAATTCTGAGTTTGGGTTTGTATCTTTATGAAATAGTGTAAGTAGAAACCAAAATCAAGGTAAGAAATAATGCAACTTTTCTGGTTGCATTCCTATTGAATGCATTTTGACTTTTAATTTCTATCATTTCTTTGTCTTAAAGCAAAAATCTTATTACACCCATCAGGATTTTTGTTCATAATTAAAACACTATTATATATATATATATCTTTTATCTTAATAACATTTAAAAGTCCAAAGCAAATAAATTGTTTGTTAGATCAATTTTTTTCAAAAGATCAGTTTGATTCTACTTTGAATTTAAGTCTATGTCTATTATATATGCTTGTGTATGTATTAGGTAGTTTTCCTACATCTACCATTCTTGTTTAGGAACAAGGTATAAGGATACCTAGGAGGAAGTTTGTTGGGCCCTCATCATTTATTCCAGAAAATGAGGTAAACAAATTCATTTGATAAAAAAACAAGTTATTCTAGTAGCTCATACTTACAATATTATATATATTGTCTTGAATTTGAATTAGAATTTATAAGTTTTCAGGTTTACTACATTTTTAGTGTAATAAATATGTAAAAATCTTTGCTATTCGTGAATATGTAAATATATGAATTTTTCTATTAACTTTTGTAAATTGTTAGTTTCAGATTTATAAACCCATCTTAATAGAAAACACATAAAACCCCAAAAACTTAACATACTTACAATTTGAGTGCTAACATATGTTTTTAAAGGTTGGCATAATTCATCTCGCTTTCAATATCAACAAGCTTTTCACATCTTATCAATTCTTTTAAAGAGAAAATATTTTATCTGAATATTTTTTTCATTTTGTTTATAGTGTGTTCCAGTTAGTAGGGATGATGTAGAAACTCATTCACTATTTGTCAATTCCTTTATAATGAATGGAAGAGTATCACATGTACATCAGATAATAGCATATCATGTTAAATATATGTCATGCTTCCTTTCTTTTGAATCTAAGTTGCTAAAGCAAAATGGGCCATTGCATGCCGACTGGATATACTATATAGGAATAATGGTAAGTATAGTATTAAAATATTTATAGTATTTTGATTTTAGATCAGTATAGCCTGGCTCTTTGAGTTGTTATCAAGTAAGGTTTTGCATTAAAGTCCTAGTGCATTTAGCGTCCTTATTTAGGTTTGAGATTATCACATCCCTATCAATTGGATAAGCCTAACTTAATCTAATCATCATTATTATTAAAATTATGCCTTTAATACATAAAATTAATAAAAATAACTTGTGTTCAAACAATGTTAGAGAATGAATTGAATTCTGAATTGTCATAATATCATAACAGCATCAATATCAAAATAGTTCATCCCAGAAACGATTAGTACATATAAGTCCTTACTATTTTGATTTGATTTTCTAGGGAGCAGCGCGTCATCAATGCGCTTCATTAGTAGAAGAATGTGAAAGAATGTTTGTGATGGCAGGCGGCAATCATGAATGGCTGGAGTCAATTGAAAATGTGCCTCCTAAGTTAAGAAAACTATTTGCACTAAGTAAACTGCTTGCCCATCAACCTTGGCTCATTAATGCTGAAGTTATTAAAGTAAGTAAATTTGAAATGCAAGCCTGAGTATGCTTGTAAAATTACCATTATACACACTCACTCACTTCCTTTAATGTGCATCCTCTCCAAATTTTACAAACAATTTTTATTTGATTAAATATTTACAAACAATGGCACTTTATAGACACAAAATAATAGCACATTTGGTTTGTTATTGATCAAGCACCACAAAGCTCATTAAAATTAATGACACTCGAGTTTGAGTTGAGTTTATTTTTTAATACTATATACTTTACTTTCTCTCTTTTGAATATTTTTAGGATTTTTTCACGGGACCAGCATCAGTTACTTGGTCAATGGCTGAATTACTGCATGCCATTCTTGTTCTCCTGCATTTCCAAACGCTAGCTGGCTTTGTTTTCGGCTGTGGGGTAACACCGGAGATTGACACACAGAAAGGCTACACACGTAGGACTACTTCTTCTGGAGACTACACTTCTGGGAGCGAACCACTGACACCCACCAAAGTGACTAGAGTGAAAGCAGAAAGTATTTTAGATGACACATCTGGAACAACACAAATGTTGTTTGAAAAAATTCAGAAGGTCCAAGAAGAATATGAAATGAATTCCCAAGACAGCGAAGATGAAGATTGTGAAGAAAAACTTCGACAGTTCAAAGAAGTTGTGAAGACAAATAGTATGTTTTTTAATGTTTACCCTAATATTTAATTTTTGACTATAAACATTGTACTATCAGATGTTTGATTCGTGTCAACTACTTGTTATGTTGAATTTCAGAATGCATTTTTTAAGAGCCTTATTACATGAAAATTCATTTGTAAATGAAATATTTTTACAATGTTATGGCTTTAAACTGTTTTTCCTTAAAACACCAAAATGAGTTAATTTCTTTTGATTTCATAGTTGAGGACCAGGAAATGTTAAATTTTGAGAAAAAAGAAAATCGATTTAACCAGTACATTGATGATAAAGATTTCCACTATGAAGAATATGCGAAACGAGACAAAAAAGACAGTGATGTCTTTAGAGCTCACGTAACTATTTTACATAATTATTTTTATTAAGTTTATACTTATTTATTTCTGAATAAATTTTAGTCCATGTCATATATATTAGAAAGTAAATTATTTAATGGTAAATATCAAGAAACCTGTTCACCTTTTCTAAACTGTGCGTTTATGCTGACAAACGTAAGCATTTTAACTCATATGAAATTTCAATATTTTAGGACTACAACTGGCAAGAACATTGTTTTGCTTTTGTCAACAGACTTTACCCAGGCATTGGGACTTTCTTAGACGACAAATTTAACTGCTCTTTTGACTTGACTTACAATAGGTTTGTTCTTATTCGCATCGTTTCTACCTTATATTTATCTAAAACATTTGAAATTGTCTCTTTTTAGTTAATACCTTTTCGTTAGAAAATTTATTACTTTTATTATAAAATATTAATGGACATTGATTGGAGCCTGGCTTGGGTCTCGCTCCAGAATAGAGAAGTAAAGCGCCTCTTTCCCTCCACTAGCTTGGGTGGCCACCTTGGGAAAGTGGTAGTACGTTCTAGCCTCCCTTGTCAGGGTTATGACTTTTTGACGATTATGATTATCAACTCGATATTATCTCTGGCTTTGGCAGGGCTGTCATTCCACTCGGCAGCAGCTCCTGGCACACGCAGCAGGTTATTTTATGCAGATTGTCTTAGCTTTCTATGCCACTGAATTACATAAATCTCCTGCCAAGGGAAACTCATTCAGCACCGATTAGTGTCCTCATCTCTGGTGCAGCCTCGCAATGAAATGGATAATCGTCGAAATATGTCAAATCAATTATTTGCAAAGAACTTGAAAAAAGTCAATATTGATATTTACACACTGAGTGAAATGCGTAGACCAGGCGTTGGTTAATGTCATTGAAAAAAGCCACACTATATTTTGGAGTGTTGGTGAAAAGAGAGAGACAGGTTTTGCAATTAACAACACTCAACTTGCAAACACCGAACTAAACCCAGTACCCATAAATGATCGCATCATGTACGTCTGTTTGCAAAAATCTGCTGGTATCCGTTTAATCCTCGTTAGTGTTTGCGGTCCAACAATGCAAAGGTCTGAAGGAAGGAACAATTTTATGAAAGTCTCGGTGTCATACTTTGTATGTATTATAGACAAGTTTAAAGGTGAGAAAAACCATCGTTCTTGAAGATCTAAATGATCGTGTTGGCAAGGATCGGCTGACATGGCCTTCTGTTATTGGAAAACACTTTGTTGATAAAATTAATGTAAATGGTTTGATCTTACTGGAATTTTGCTCGAGATACCAGCTTGGTGTTATGGGGAGTATGTTTCAATTAAAGATTGACTTAAAAAACACATGGCAACATCCTCGTTCCATGCACTGGCACCAGATTGACCACATTCTAGCCAACGAAGAAGCCAAGCAACACATCTGCGTAAGAAAAGCAAATTCGACAGCCGACTGCTTCACTGATCATAGACTACTCAAATACAATGTCAAGTTCGTAACCAAGCGTAGGAAGAAAAGTGTGAAGCCTCCGAAGAAATTCGATACACAAATGATTGAAGAAAGAATTGAAAAACTTGAACAATTTTTTAATGAAAAATTACCTGACTGTAATGTATAATGGGAAACATTTAAAAATCTCCTAC
Organism: Dendronotus venustus; assembly: GCA_031834005.1. Classification (NCBI taxonomy): domain Eukaryota; kingdom Metazoa; phylum Mollusca; class Gastropoda; order Nudibranchia; family Dendronotidae; genus Dendronotus; species Dendronotus venustus. Next base: position 5,066 of record JAUEKX010217274.1, read on the forward strand.
ATACAATTTTACATGTTTGAAAAGAAGGCAAAAGAATCCAGAGACTGGTTTGATGACCAGAATGAAGAGATTACAAATCTGTTGAAAGATAAGATTATCAATCGCAATCAGCTAAGAGAACGTATTAGAGCTATGAAAAAATCGCTGGTATCAGAAGAAGGCTATGCAAGCTGAATACTTTTGTCAAACAAAAAATCATCGTGAGTTTTATGCAACAAGGTTTACGGACCCAAAAGTCGAACTTTTCGCCCAGTACGTTCAAAATATGGTCGGCTACTTACGACTTACGGCATCAGAAGAAATAAAAGAACGATGGGTAGAACATTTTACTGATCTACTCAACCAGCCTTAATGAAGTTGATGAATCTATTCTAGATGAAATGGACCAACTTCCTATTCATAAATCTTTAGATCTTCCAATTACTAAAGAGGAACTTCATAAATCCCTTAAAAATACCAAACTTGGAAAAGCCCTGGACAACAAGGTGTGCTACCTAAGGTGCTTGTTTATGGTGGAAATTAGTTAAAAGCCTTACTATTCGCTATGATATCCTTGTTTTGGAATACTGAAATTTACCATCTGACTTGACTGACCCAAACATTGTAATACTCTTCAAAAATAGGAGATCACAGTCAATGTAGTAACTATAGAGGAATATCTTTACTGAGCGTCCTCGGAAAGATATTTGCTGATATCCTTTTACAAAGACAGAAGCAAATAGCTGAAACCGTTTATTTAGAATCCCAATCTGGATATCGCAGTGAGAGAAGTAAAATTGAGGGTATATTCACAATCGGATAGTTAATGGAGAAGACAAAAGAACAACAGCAGAAAATGTTTTTATTGACTTCACGAAAGCTTTTGACACTGTGAATCGAAACCTACTTTTCAATATATTGAAAAGACTTGGTTGTCCACTTAAATTTCTGCGTATGCTCGAAAAACTTTACACAAACGTACATGCATGCTCATCGTAAATGGTAATGTGACGGAATCGTTTGAATATGACAGTGGTGTAAAACAGGGATACAAACTGACATCCACATTATATGGAATTTACGCTGCAGTACCGTTACGGCTGGCTTACAAGAAGATCGGATATACCTTCAGCATAAAGGTTCGATTTCGTTATGATGGTGGTCTTTTTTACCTAAAAAGATTGAAAAGCAAAACCAAAGCTTTTATCGAATATGTACGGGAAGCACGATATGCTGACGATATTGCTATTTTCAGTGACACAGCAACTAGCCTACAACATCTGCTTAAAGCTTACGACAACATATCCAAAAAGATGGGTCTCTCCATTAATATTAATAAAACGGAAATAATGTGTATTGGACCAGAATGTGAGTTTCAAGCTGTATCCTCTGCATTCGGACGATAGTGATCCCAAGTTTTTGACTCACACGATCTTACTTCTGACACACAAATAAAAGTATATAACCAATGTTTAACATCCCTCCTTCTTTATGGCTGTGAAACGTGCACCCTGTATCGCCACAATATTCAAAAATTACGCACTGTCCATCAACGATACCTGAGAAGAATCTTGCACATTAAATGGAGTGACTTTCGAAGACATTTTTTTGTGCTAAGGTCGAAGACATAGAGAGGACACTAACCAAAAGTCCTCTAAGATGGTTTGATCGTGTATCAAGAACACAAAACAACAGACCAACCAAAATGCTTCTGTATGGCGAGGTTGCTAAAGGAAGTCCAATTGATCGACCGAAACTACGTTTCAAAGATATCTGCAAAAGTGCGTTGAAAACTGGAAATGTGCTTGATGATTGGAAAAATGTCATCGATAACCAACCTCTTTGGAGTAGCACTATCAAACATGTTTGTAAGCGACTGGATATGAAACGAGTCGAATTGTATAACCCAAAGAAGGACAAGAGGAGTACCAAAGCTGCACCAAGAAATTAAAACTATTTGTATTACCTATTTATTATTTCTAAACAGCATTTTGACATATTTTATTATTATTAATTGATTTTTATTCATTTCATGTGTTTGACTCATTTCAGGTCTAGGCGTATATATTATTATAACATGTTGTTTTCCATTTTGTATGTAGCATGGGAGATAATTATACGGACGTGGATACATCTAAATTTCGATTAGCAACATGGAATTACATCCAATTGATCTACGGGATATTTCATGATGACTATCTTTACGTAGAGGTAAAAAAACAATTCATTACTCAATTGAACTAGTTTTGGTTCATTAAAATAAAGAATTGTGGATAAGGCACTTTTAACTATTTTTTAATCCTTGCTAGCAGGAAAAGAGCTGTTGTATTATTTATCGCAATTGGTTTGTTGTAATTAAGTTCAGATTATTTATTTTATGTGTGATATTCCACTAGCTGTAGATTTGTGGAAAGTTGTTTTGTCTCCTTTAAAAATATTTATTTTCAAAGAGTCGAGAATTTGAATGGTTAATAAGAACATAAGATAGATGGAGTTTGGTGTCAGATTTACTTATTGTAGGTGGAGAAAATTTTTTATTCTATCTTCATTTTAGGTGAATAAACTATTGGAGAAGCCATATAAGAGTTACATCAAGAAAGTTGCTTGTTTTCCAGAAAATATCACCTTTCTGGATTATTGGGAGTATTATTCTGATTTTCTTCCGTCCGAAAAGGTGCGTTCGTTTTCCCCGTTGTATATCAAAGATTCCTATGCTATTTTTATTATTGCTATTTTACTTTGCAATTAAGTTGTTTTTTTGTGGAGGCTTGATTATTATTATTTCTGAAAACTTTCAAATACTGAAGTTCGTAGTAACATATTTAGGAATTTTTCTTTTACATAAACTAATTCTATGGAGAACGTCTTATCAATTGTTTAGGTCCATATCAATCTCTTAGTCTTGGAGTCAAGATTCCAAGCCTCTTTGCTGTATGCTACCAGGGCATTAATGGCTTATATGGATAGTTCTTAAATCACTAATCACTCTTTGGGATTATGCACGGATTATGCATTATGTAGTAGAAGATGACAACAACAACAACGACAACAAATACAGCAACAGTGCTGTAGAGCATTTTATTTTTGATCTTTATGTTCAACTCAAGACGTCTATTTTGATTAGCGTTAGTCGAGCTAAAATTAGTCAATGGATCTAGATGGTAATATTGAGGGTTGAACGACAAGCAAAGAAGATTTTTAGTTGAATGAATACCGTAAGGGCTCTTGTGATTTTTTTTGTTTATATTACTTTATTTTTCTTACAGAAATTACTAAAAAGAATGGAATCTAGGTTTTCCTTGCAATTTTTTGGTACTTTTATTCTTTTATATGACGGTTTAGAATTATATAAGATAATTATATATGTATTAAAGATATAATAGGATTTTACTTTCGCTTACTCAAAAATCATTAATAGGAATAAACTACAACAACTAACATCCTTCTTATTTTCACAGGAATGATGTTGAATGTATTTTTAGGTCTTTTAGGCATTTTTCTTCTGCGAAGAAATTTGTCTGTGAAATATTATTCTAATTATCATCCACAATACTGTTATTCTGTGTTTCTGTTTAGTTCAGTTTTTTTTTATCTTATCTTATTCACATTTAATATTTTCATGTGATGTAATCGTTTATGAGTATGTTGCTTTCACTAAAATACTTATAGAAGAGCAAATTCAAAAAACTGTTTTCTGGTCAAGGTAGTGATCTTTCTAATATTTCATGTTAATGATACCACCAAACGGATGTTGTTTAGCGGTACGTTTTGTTTTGTTTTGTGATAATTGTGTATTCTGTTTATTAATTTTGTTTAGTGATTATAAATCAATCTGTATTCTTTTTGTTGTTTTTTTATTGTTAGTAAGTTTTGTAATTTATGGTTATATTAATAGCATGTTATTATATTCAGAAACAGTTTATATATGTAATTTCAGAATACAGTCGCCTACCATTAACTTTTGGTTCAAAAAAAGTGGCTGACGAAATAAAAAAATTGAATTTAACCAATCTAAGAATAGTGTTCTAAAAGAGAGAACTCCCTTTATTAAGAGTTCTTGGAAGAAAACAGTTTTGAGGGTTCCACTTTTTTTTCTTCTTCTTCTTTTTCTTCATGTTTTCTTCTTCCTTTTCTTTTTTTGGGCTACAAGAATCGTTCAAAGGTTCAATTAATACCTTTTAATTTTTTTAGTCTCTTATATTTAGGAATGTTCATCTCTTTGATATTTTCAGTTGATCGTGTAGAATTTGTTTAGCTACTTGCACCACTTTAACTACTTAAAATAATTACTATACAATGATTGAATTTGAGCAATCCTTCACAGCAGTAAAATTCGTTTCCACAGGGCCTGTCTGCTATTTTTCTTCCTTAAATACATGATCACCGATTTTATTTTTGATTTTGTTCTGCCAACTTTTAAATGAATGAAAAATTTATGAAGACATCGATATCTTTGTTAGACTAAATAAGGAAATCTACTTTAAAAAATTTCATTCATCGCAGCAAATAGTTACTTTTATTTTTTGGTCATGGAAACGAGACAGGGCTCTATCAATATTCATAATCGGAAATCGTGTATTAAAAACTTTAATTCTAAGATTTAATTTTTTCTTTACTTTATTTGTTATTGTTCGTAGTTTACAAACATTATATTGTTATTATGTTGCAGGGATCGAAATAAGGTCAAGCCTATACAATTAACCTATCTTTGTAATAGCCTGTAAGGCCAGGGCTGTTATTTCGATACCTGGTTTTATCTTTTAACAAGTCGGACAAATATATTTTTATGAAATACTAATTAAACAAAAGTAGCAATAGTTTATGACGTTGTAAGTAGTTTATTAAAAAAAAAAATTACTAGTTTGTTGCAATGCCCTGAACCTGTGAAGGGCTTAATATTACAGAAGTAGGTAGATTATAACTATGGAGTGATGGTGGTTTATTAAGAGAAAAGAAAGCTTTTGAATAAAATAGTTTTTATCACTACCTACTGCTTCTTTTTTCTTTCCGGTGTTTTTGTTCCCTTTCTTAAACAAAATAAAATTACTTGCAATTACTTTTTTATAAGAATAAAGGCTAATTTCCACTAAGCGAATTTTTTCTCTCTAAATTTTTCGCTGTTTAATTTCCACTAGAAATAGAAAAAGTGAGCGCCTATTGTGGGTTTTTTTTTTTAATAAAAGTAGCTTGCTGTTTTATGATTTGTTTTGATGGTTAAGGTGGAAGTCTACTGTTGCAAACTAAAAAATTTAAAAAATAAAAAAAAAATTTTTCTTGCGTTAAAATATTCATATACTACCCGTAAACTCTACTGTAAAATATCAAAGCTCAATTCTGTGCTAATATGAAGCTATTGACCTTTTTCTGAGAGAGTGTGATGAAAAATTACCTTAACAACCGGTTATTTGGTACTGT
>JAUEKX010217384.1:0-10458 GCA_031834005.1 Dendronotus venustus
ATTATTATTATTATTATTATTATTATTATTATTATTATTATTATTATTATTATTATTATTATTATTATTACTTACATCGGGGAGAGAGCTGATAAAATTGTGTATGTTTGCTCCCTTGGCTGCTTCAATGATTTCATCCATGGTGACGGTCCTCGTGTTGTCCCCATAGCCAATGTTCTCGGCAATGCTCGTGTCAAACAGAGTGGGTTCCTGGGACACAAGACCGAGCTGGGATCTGTACCAAGCCAGGTTCAACGTTTTGATGTCAAAGTTGTCCAAGCACTGGTGAGGGACAATCGAGTAAAAAATAATTACTACATGCAAAGACAATCAGTTAAATTTTAACAATGTTAATTATTAACATTAAAAGTAAAAGATTGTTCAATCATCATTAAATCAAAATCTAAAAAACAAACAAACAAACAAACAAACAAATAAAATAAATCCAGTAGACAATGCATAGTAGCCACTTTCATTTTTGGAAGTGATGCATTAAAAAAGAAAAATTAGAATCAGTACTTTTTAGTAACAGTCAGAACCGAAGAAGAAATTATGATATTATATTTTGGGATACAAGGAAGCATCGAGTTTTATTCCATCAATCCCTATAGAGACAGCTTACCACTGAACCAGTTACGGCATCATAGAACCTTTCTATCAGCGTAATGCTTGTGCTCTTTCCACAACCACTGCTACCAACAAGAGCTAGAGTTTGGCCAGGAGTGACTGATATGTTTAACCCTTGTAACACGGGAACAGTGGCACGTGTAGCGTAGTGGAAGGTTACATCTTTGAAGGTTACAGTTGCTGTGTAGCTGTCCTGTTTGATTTGAAAGAAAATACATTTGTTTTATATTTACAATCTTCTAGATCATGTATTCACCAAAGTCAAGTAATAGTAATAAAACCTCATCTTATGTTTTCAATTTGGTTTGCATCAGACAACCGGGCCAGTTTTTCACAATGTCGGCGACGACTGTCGGCTACAGATTAGGCATTAAAACGGATTGCCCCAAATCTTATTCTGAAGCATTTATACAGCCATACAGCCATATCTGGCAGCATAGAACTCGGTAGGCAGGACAACCTGCAGGAAATGTCCGGGGTCTGGGGAGTGATGCCTGTGCTATAGCAGCTTGTTATTATCACCATGTTTGACAGATGCAAGATAAGTTGCTATGGTAGGTACTCTTCTTGTACACTTCCTCAGTCAAGACAAAATGGCGGCTGCCGATAACAGAAGGTACACACTACATAGTAGACTACTACTAACAGCTGGACCTGCTGGTTCTAGGTAGACTGTCTTAATCCTCCTTGCTGTAACCGTTTTGTTGGTTTAGCTAGGAACAAAAAAACACTTCTAAACATTGTGTAAAAGCTCTTTGTCAAAAAAATGTTACAAAAAGTATCATTCAGAATGGATAAACCATAATTATTGATGTATGAATAAGAAAAAGGAACACATTGGACACAGGCTATTGGTTCCTTTCAGAGAGTGTTGATGACTGGATAGGGGGAGTAATATAGAATAGAATTCGCAGAGTATTTTCATTTACCTTCAGTTTCTTTCCATCTGTGCTTGTGTAATCAATAGAAGGCTTGGAATCAAGAATGTACAGAATACGTTTGGCTGACACTTGAGCTTTGCCGAGATCCGGAGCAAAAGCCGAAGCATTGCCAAGACCCATGGCTCCAAACACGACAGCTCCAAACACACTGAAACAAGACGGTAACAATGCTTATACTACGCAGTATAACTCGAATATACAACAAGGCTATAGTGGCTAAATATCACATTGATGTTTTTTTTCAAGCTGATCTAAAATAAGCTCACTAGATCTTACATCTCTCCCTGCAAATGGAATGACATTCTTTAAAACATTCATTTCTACTCTTTGTCATTTTCTTTTTTTGCATTCTTTTGAAAGGTAATAAAAAAAGTATGATTTTTCACTTATTCTGTGACAACTTAGTACATTAGAGGTGATAATCATCAAAATGACCATTGTCAATTTCATACAGTAAGATGTTGATGAATTTAGTAAGTCATTATAAACTACTTACAGAAAGACGTCATCAAAGTCCATCTCCTCCTCCTCTATCATCCAGCCTCCAAAGACAAAGGCGGCGGCATAAGCAAAGAAGATGACTGCCTGCGAGAAGGCGTACACGAACCCGACGATGTGGGCATTCTTCAAAGCTGCTTTGTACGGAATTCTCAGGTTTTGCATGTACCGTTCAAAAAATGTCTCCTCTTTTGATAATGATGCAACTGTTCTTATGTTTCCAATGCTCTCAACAGTCACCTGAAAATAAGAATGCGTAAAATGAAATCATACATTTTATGCCAAACACCTAGGTGTTTATATTATCTGGAACACAAATATTGGCATTTATTTATCAATACGAAAGCTGGTCTATCATCACAAATGACACCCCCTGATGCAAATTGGCACCAGAAGAACTGTAAGAAGACTGTTTAGCAGGGATTTGATTCACCAGGCAGACAGCCTTAACCACAAACAAGGCTACTGACACCGCTATGCCATTGGTAAACTAATCCCACCCGTCTGGTGATGAATCGTTGTCTCACCTTTCCAGCTCCTTCCAGAGCCTCCTTGTTTTTCCCGGCTTGTCCAGCCAACAGTTTAATCTGCATGAAGCCGCCCAAGGCAATGAGTGGGAGGAAACCTAGGATGACCAACGTCATCTTCCAACCGTAGATGAAGGCAATCACAAGAGCTGTCACAATGTTGGAAAAACTCATCAGAAGATTTCCTAATCGAGAACCGGTCACCTGGAGAGTATAGGCACGTATGAAAAAAAATCATCATTTTGACTTTGACATTAAATTGAGACGGGTACTATTGCTCAGATAAGAATCCTTATAAAGTGAACAACTACCTTAAGTAAGATGAGATTATATACACCAAACTAAAAAGAAAGAAAACATCTGTGTCATTTATTGCCATTTATTCTTTCAAATGACCATGTCACTGGTCCCTCAAGATAGTTTATCGATTATATGAGTCCTTGAAAATAGCAACTCAGTCCGCTATTACAAATTCAAGATATATAATGTAACATTGTTTTAGTTTTGAAATAATCTGGTGCTGTCTGCTGCTGCTTACCCCCTGGACTAATGAAGCGTCCGTAGCCAGCCTTGTGGTCAACGCACCGACTCCATTCTTAACATCGTCAAACCAAGCGATTCCCTGTGGATATGAAACATGTCACGTTACCAATCTTGTATTTATTGTTGTACAATTCAAAGAATAAACCCATTTCTAACTCATCAACAATAATATAATATAATGAGTGTACAATGTTCTTACTTGAATAGACAGGTTTTATCTATCTGCCTTGTCCGCATGTCTGTTTCTTTTAGGAAAAGTTGACTGTGATGAAAGTGGATTGACTTTGTTTTCTTTTTTAAACGGTTACTTTTTTTTTCAAATTACCTGACTCGAAATGTTTCTTAGATGAAAATCTACGTAATAGTTTCATAGTAAAGAATTGACAATGCTATAATGCTCTTCTTTCCCTCTTTCAAACATTTTATTTTCTCTCCACCATTAAAGTTACCTGTCTCATCATGGATCGGAAAGTGAGGTCTCTAATCCTGACAGTCAGCGTCTCGCCAGAGCAGGCAAACATGTAGCCCTGAAGAATGAAATAGCGCTATGAGTTCACTCTGTCATATTTGTTGTACTGCTATTTTGTTGGACAATGAAGGAATTCAAACTAATATAATATAACTCAAATGGGCCAAAATAAAGCAGTACCGGTAATCTTTGCCTTGGGCTATTATTACACACACAAATCAACACAGCTTATTATGATTTAACACTGGTATTATCATGAAACTATTCTTTTTTCTCCATGGATTAAAGTATAGTGCAACAATTGAACAAACAGACCATGTCTTTATGCAGAACAAGTTCATGTTGAAGAGGGTAAAACAGATCATTTCAAATAGCAAAGAATAATGTTTCTTGAAAAATGTAATTGAATATGCAATTCTAAAATTGAAATCAAGCTATGTACATATATTGAAATTGAAATGAAAGAATTACAAATCAGTTGGATTCAATTGAAATAGCTAATAAGTTGTTCAAGTAGTTGTAGGTAATACCTGCAAGAAGAACGTGAAAAAGCTGAGAACTCCAAGTCCCACAAACATAAGAGCATACTTCTGGATCTCAGTCTCTTGGGTGTCGTTATCTTCAGCAAACACCTGCAATGATACACATAGCCTTATGGATTACTCAAACTGTCTATTTACTTCTATAGAAACATGATAAGGGGTCATTTAAGTTATAGAAAAATACAACATTAAAGGTATCTATTGTATTATCTGGTTTCAGAATAAAAAGCTGTTATTTCTCCAAAATATATTTTTTCATCTTATTAGTATCACTGGTCGCCCACGTTGAGCATTTCAAAATATTATTGTATATTCTGATCCACAGAGTATCGTTTTTGTTCCATTTTGATGAACTTGTCGCATGTAAACAATTCAACCAATGAGCTTCATATAAATTCCCTCTAGCATCATCATCATCATATTATTATTATAGTATAATGACTTCATCAACATTTAATTTCAATTCATTATGTCAAATTGTCTCAATTATTTAGACACCTAAAAATATAAATTTGTAAGCATTAAGCACAACAAAACAAAACATTGAATTATTGATAATACAGAATGTAGAAGAAGAAGAAGAAGAAGAAGAAGAAGAAGAAGAAGAAGAAGAAGAAGAAGAAGAAGAAGATGAAACATAATGTTCTCACTTACATCAATGAGTCTACTAAAGATGACAGCAAATGCAGGCATCACAGCACCATTGATGATGGCCGCAAAACATCCTAACAATATGTAGTACCATTCTGGGGCGTTCATTTTCAGCAGGCGAGAAAACGGGGCATCTGGTAGCTCGTCCTCAGGCTATGTATGGGTGGGGGAAAAAAGAGATAAAAGAACATAATACCATCAGATTAATAACCAAATCAAATACATGTCCTTCTATCTATCTTTGTTTGTACTCTCTACCTCTCTCACCCACACAAATACACACACTCTAGCTCATATAAATAATACCAGTAGTACTTCTGAAAGAGTTATTACTAGCTTGTCAAAATTCAAGATGGATTGGTAAGGAACAAGATTCCTCACCTCTTCCTCAATTTCCTTTTTAGCTGAATTTTGTCGAGTCAAACCTTTGCTGGAAATATGACGTTCCAACTTCTTCTTGTCCTGCATTTCAAGAATGTTTTCCAGTTCTTCATCTGAAGTTTGAAACAAAACAGTAAAACAGTGAGAATCCAAAAGCCGATGAAGAACAATAAACTGGATTCTAAACAACTTAAACTTTGGCATTATGGTTGTGATTAGTATTAGTAATATTGAGAGATGCTTTCAAACTGATATTTATCACAGTAATAAATAAAACTGCACAAAGAACATGTCTGGATTAAATGGTTTTCCCCATTTCCTATTTGCAACTCTTGAATAAATTTTGTCACACTATATAACTATATAATAATAGAAATATAGGTAACCCAACAATGTGTGGCAACTCCCTCGTAACAAGTTCTCAAACCTAAAAATGTCTCTTTACTTTACTTTCACTAAAAATCAAGGCTATCATATATACATAATTAGATGCAACACGGATAAGGCTACCATGCAAAAGGGAAAATGAAGATCATGGCCAATTTTGCATAGTCCAAGCATCCACAAGGAATCAATCAAAAATCAGAAAACAGGATATTGAATGAACCAATCAAAAATCAAAGGATTGAGGCATTGATGACGAGAGGAAATCAGGAAGGAAAACCATAACATGTCGGCCATGTACAGGGAGACAATAGAAAGAAAAACAAACAAATGATCAAAGATGCTAGAAATAAACAAACACAATAATAGGCAGGTAGCTAAAATGAGAAAAAATGATTTTGAACACAAATGCTAACAAATGGTATCTTTGACTTTGAGAAGATACTTCTTATCTAAATTATGTGGGAAGGAAAGATAAGAAAAAAGAAAAGGAAATTACAGTATTATGTGAGGGAAAAGTTGCTGCTTAGGAATTCAAGAGTCATTTACCACAAATAATAAATTCATTGGCAAATTTTAAGCAACATAGCACACATAAAGAAGCAATATAATAGGTTGAGGAAATAAAAGTAGAATAGGTACATGAGGCTCATTGAGTTGAGTCAAAAGATGACAAGACAAAGTCAACCATTACCACATGAAACATTGAAAACCTACATAGCATGGAAAGTTGGGAAAGAAAATATTGTATCTATTCATTTGACCATAGTTTTAGTATTGGTGCACCTCGACTCTGGAATAATATTAGCTTCAACACTAGGTCAAGCTCTGACCAATTAACTTTTATAAAACGATTGAAGACAGAGTTATTTTGTCAGGCATACCTGATTCTTAAGATAAGATATTACCGGTATACATATATGTTTTTTCTTGGTTTGAGAACATTGACTTAATCGTGGTTCATTCATGTAATGTAGTGACATTTTGCTATACTATGCATACCATATCATTGACTGTGTAGAGTGCCGTCGACCAAGCCTGTTTCATGTGGTCAGCGCTACATATTTATCACTACTATTATGCTATATGTTCTGTCTTATTATGTACAGTTCTGTGTTTTGTAACTGTTAAGCACCGATGAGCACTCAAAGTGGATATAAGGGGCTATATAAATCAATTATTATTATTATTGACCATAGTTACCAAATTTTTCAAACCTTTTATTATTGATTTCTAATCAGGATCTGAACCTTATTAGTTTCATTTCAATTCATCGCCAAATAATGATACTGGGGTGTCCGTTGTAGCACCAAACCCATTGCAATAATGTAGGTAGGTACTGTCCAGACAAGTCATCATATTACATCTGATAACAGCTGCAAACGGCATTGCCATATATATCATTCATACTCATGCATCATCAATTACAGAAGAATTTTGAAACACCATGATTTACGGGTCAAACAAAAATCGACATTCTTTTTCATTGAAATGTTGAGAATGGAAACTACTTCAAAATAGCAGACTCAGAAAAGAAGTATGATCTCAAAAGTCTGTAATTAATAAAGTAAAACTTCTATTCTCTTACAATTGAATGCTCAATGACAAAGTATGGGAAATGAATAAACAAAAACAGAGGTTTTTATAATAGGTACCTACTAGTAGGTATACTATCTAAGCAAATACTCTAAAATCTGACAGATTCCAAACTCCCCAAAACATCAACAACAACAACGAAAGAAAAAAGCAACAACAAAAGAAAACTATCACAGAGAGAAATTGAATAGTAAAAGCAGGATGGAATAATGTATTCTAACATGAATGTTAAAAAGCAATCAAGTACTGGAATAGATCTTCCTACTTAATGAAGACCTAAGAGGCCAAAAATTGTACGACTAAAGTTCAATAAGTTTTACTCAGGCTCTCTTAACTTAAAAAGAAAATATCAAGAGGATATTGGTTACAGTCTCCTGACAGGGTTCATAGTTCATTGACAGTGTTCTAGGATAAATGGGATCATTGTGAAGGGTTTTGAGCATAGTGACGTTCATGGATGCTAACATTTATTCATCTGTTCGTTAATTTATAAGTGTTTAAAAATTATTGAATTAAATTCTGATCAGATCAATCATACAATTAACCAAAACGAGGGATGGAGAAAGTAAGGCAGAGTCATGTAAGCAATCGATGGACATGTCACATTCAACATAATAGATGCATGTAATTAGAGGATTAGGGCGCTTCTATAAAGGCCAAAGAAAGGGGACATTTTCCAGTAAGAACCAACTGTGAAAGAACGAACAAAAGTGAACTGACATTTAACGGCGCATCTATTAGAGCAGCTAGGTACATTTATTTGGTCGAATGAGGTTTGTGTTGTGTGCAACGATGTCTTAAGTATTGTTGAGGGAAACATTGACACAAGACATATATATATATATATATAGGGTGAAGAGTGCACATTTTCCACAAACATGGATGAAAAATTCTAGTGTGTATCATAATTACCATCTTCTTCTTCATCTTCTTCTTTGATCAGCAACAAATGATAATGAAACAAGAGAGAGCAAGTTCATTATCTATACCGTACCCATGGTTTTGGTGAGTTAAATGAATAACAAAATACCAACAAATTCCTAGATTATTTTTAAAAAAGAGAAACAGTGCTTATCATAATCTGTTCCTGACACGATTCAAAGTATGAAAGATAAAGATAGACCAAAGTGATTCAAATGATTGGCAAAATTCATAAAGGATTGAAAAAAAGAAAAATGTAACACAAAAGCTTATATTTATAAACTGATTACTATCTGAAGGGTAAGTATAAAGAGGGTGTGCACTTGCATTGCAACCTCATTCAGGTGATGTGCTGTGATGTGTAAAATGACATGAATCAAGTTGTTGAGTAAAAGAACTTCAATGTCAAATGGATGAGTGCAAATAAAGCACTGCAGCTTCCATTCCTTCCTATATTTTCTCAAGATGAAAGGTAGTCATTCCAAAAGTTAAAACAAAAAGAATAAAGAAGAATTCAAAATTGAGTTTAGATTATCAATCAAATATGGATAAATGCAAAAGCTTTAAACTAGAAAGTGGATGATATTTACCTGGTTCGTCTTGGTTGAACAAACAAAATCAAAAGGATATGGGGAAAAGAATGAGTAAATCATTAGTCAAGCAAAAAATTGCAATGAAAACGACAAAAAAAAGATAAATAAACAAATATATTTTTGTTACTAGATAAAACAAAATAAAAAGTAAAAGTATGTAAAATATTTAATGTTAAGTTCTAATTAAGCCATTATAAAATAAAAGGTTAGTTACTGGCCTAATGAGCAGATTAATAAAGAAAATGAATCTTTTATAAACTTTGGATAGCATTTCTTCTTTAAGATCAAAGAGAACATTTTGCTGTAGAATGAATTGTGTTTGATATTCCTAGTAAGCATAAATATGATTTCAGTGAATTAAATGAAATAATAAGAGATGATGGTTAGCATAAAATAGTAATGGATAGATACTTAATCTAAAAGCCAAAGCAAATCTCCTTAAAAGTAATTTATACGTCAGACGGAAATATATTTTCATTATCCATCAATGCATAACTCTTTGAATAATATGATAAGTAGTCTTATCCGTAATGAAAATTGTCATTAAAAAAAACACATAATTCTTCTTCCTCAATAAGGATTTTAAAAACACTGCTCACTTGATGTACTATCTAAAACTGATGATTATGTAACAAGTAGTGAGTCATACTTTGTTTATGAAATGATGTGAAAGATTAAATCAAAACATTTGTTAGGCTTATTTGCACTTTGCATGTATTATAATGGTTGATTAAAGAAAAAGCAAGTTATCTATAAATCAATAAAAATCTATAAGCTCCTTTCATGGACAAATTCTGAATGGTGAAAAGAATTGTTTACCTTTTTCCTTGCTGGATGTCTGTAAAATGATGAATAAAATAATCAACAATTATTTCATTGTAAAAGGAATTGTACAAAATATGGAATGTAGAGATAAAACTTGTTCAGATATGACATGTACAAATCTTAGAGCTAAAAGCCTTACTGTTGATCTATGTGGAAAAAAGAATGTAAGGTATATGTTTATTCCCAGATATCCAGACATAATGAACAAAGCTATGTTCTTATACTTATAGACAACTTTCTTGACAAAAACCGCATGAATGGTTAGAGAAAAGACAACAGTATGAGTAAAACTAGCAAGAGCCCAATTGCAATTATAGAACCCCCCCCCCCCCCCCCTAACAGCAATTTTAACCTCAAAAAACAGAATGAACGCGTGACAATTTACTTTCTTGTTTTTCCCTTTTTTTGGATAATAACATCAATCCAGTGTAGTTACAATTGACCACTGACACCTCCCGTTACATACCTGATTCAAGACCAGCTGAGAGTAAATTCCTCCTTGAGCCATCAGTTCGTCATGAGTGCCTTTCTCCACAACACGTCCCTTGTCAAAACCGATAATGATGTCAGCCGTTTTGATGGTGGACAAACGGTGAGCAATGACCAGGGTGGTACGACCTCTTCGAGCCTGGGAAGGAGACGAGAAAGGAATTGAAAACAGATCACAGAGTTTTTAAAATTCCCCTAAAAGACATAACAGGAATAGAAAGTTGACTTTTAAAATCATATAACAATAGATTTGCCTTGAGACATTTACATCTGATATTCTCAAAGGAGGAGTAATCTAAATAGTTTGTGCCTAGCCTTGTTATAAATAAACAAATAAAACAGTGAATCCTCATCGGTGGTATCTGGTGCTGGGTAGGCCTATATCTTACTTGTCTGTTTGTTTGTTATCCAATACCTTGTACTGCTTTCGCAGTGTCGGCACCCAGCTTCATGCTCAGTCTTAAATGGTGA
>JAUEKX010217496.1:0-10458 GCA_031834005.1 Dendronotus venustus
GGTTTAGCTTCTTTCGGTTTAAGGTAAATCTACTGTATTTATTAATCCTTGCCTTACTAAAACACTATCGCAGTGTCAGCAACCAGCTCCATGCTCAGTCTTAAACTTAAATGGTGAATGAGGTAGGGTATACCCCATTAACTCTTCTTTGCGAGCTGGGAAAAACTATGGATCAAAAACTACGACAAGCAGGTGATCAGCCCACTGTGCCCATCCTTTAATGGTGCTATGAAATACACAGGATGCATTACTCAACAGCACAAATTTGACATGCAGCCTGTTAGGCGAGTGTACAATTTTTCAGACAAAGACAACACCGGGGGGACCTCTGAATTTTACATCCGTCTCCGATAGGATGAGAAAAATCGTGTAAAGAGTCTTTTCCAAGGATTCAATGTCAGGCCAGGTCGGGATTCGATCCCAGGCGGATACGCTGACCACTAGGCTGCCGATGCCAAGACTTAATTAACTCAACTTAGGACACAACTATGTAAATGAAAACACAAGAGTTGCATGGGTATTAATTTATTGAATATCATAAACATTATCAAAAGCTCCAATTGACTGAATACGGCAAATTGAAAAAGGACCCAGAGACAAATGCATTTCACTCACAAAATGAAAACGACAGTTCCAGTTGAATGCCAGCTCAAGACCAGCACCCACTAAATTCACAGCGCCAGCCAAGCATACCGACCAGTAAATGGGAACACCTAGTAGTCCTAGTCCAGTACGACATTGCAGTAACTATGGCAACACAATCTGACAGAACAACAGGTAGCCTTATGGCCAGTGGCATGGATTATCGCTACGAAAATTGGCTATTCTAAATTCAATATGGATTCTTAAATTATAAAAATAATATAATAATGATATAATTATATGCAATTCATCTAAGTACAAAAATAACAAATAAAGTCAAAATACTACTGTTAGTAAATGACGAAATACCACCTGTTTTATTTAAAGCTTGAGAAGAGAATAGGAGAATGGCCGTTTGGGTGTGGGTGATAATGCATACAATTTCAGTTTAAAGCCAAAATAAAACATTCTAAAGGCAAAGGTTCACTCAACGCCACAAGATTGTTCGGTACCCCAACTAGTATTAGTCAAGATTCAATTTCAAATTAAAAGACCATCCAAAATGATGTTGCCAAAATAACAATGCTGAGAGGGTTTGAAAGGAGGCAAGGCAAAGTCAAAACAACCCAAAACGAATCACCCAACCCCTTTAACCCAAACCCAAAACAAATCACCCACCCCCTTTAACTAAAGTCAAAACAACCCAAACCCAAATGGATCACTCACCCACCCCCTTGTAGTCTAAACAAACCAAAAACTAGGTACCCACTCCAGTTTTTAAATCAAAGAATAATACAAAAGTCAAAACAACTGAACAAAATATGTACCCAGGTGTTGACCCCGTGAAGGATGACGCAGCGTTGCGTGTCAACCTAATGCGGCAAGAGGGCACACACTCACACACTGCTCCAGGTGGACGCTTACTGGCACGCGTAACAGCAACGCAGACACGCGACTACTAAAGTATTTGGTTGAACATCGGTGCAATTGGTGAGAAGAAAACAAACGTGGGTCTAAAAAGAATATTACAAGGTGAGGAAAAGTCGACAAGCGTGCTGCTTTCAGTCAAACCTAATTCAACTTTGAGGCGAATAGACAAAATTCCCATTGACCGCCTTGCGAGGGGAAAATCAGTGAAATCTCAATGAGGAAGACTGAGAATTGTTCTGTAAGCTCCAAGTCCCGTGTCATAAGAATAAGGGATGCGAATAAATAAACTGAAAATGAAGTCAAAACTTTATTTCCGTGATACAATGTTCACCTGAACCCAACGAGCCTCGCATGCTCAAGTGTTAGCGAATAAACAGATTAGAGACAGGAAACCTTCCGCCTCTCCTCCGTGACAATCAATGGGTCTGACATTCCATTCCACCCAGCAGGCCACGCCGTCGTGTCAGTGTCAAGTAAAAGAAAAGGCAAAAACCTAAAAGTCGTGTCCATGAGCTTTTACAAATAATTTTAGGAAAATGTATACCGGTCAATAATTTTAGACAAAGTAAAATAAAATTCAACCTCAATAGAAATAAAACGAAAACATTGTGTTGGAAAAATACATGTTGGAGTCCATTTTCTTTAAATAACAAAATATATATAATCAAGTCAAATCATGTCCAAAGAAGCTTCTATTGCAATTATCAAATAAGAAAGATCAAGCCAGGGTTAGGATTCCAGAACATTGTCAAGCTTAGGATTACAGAACATTGTCAAACATTCCTTCGTAGTCCTTGTTTAAGAACAAATTCCGTTCACTAACCATTGCCATGAACCACCCAGGATTGATCTTAATAACTAAAATATTCCTTCTTTCACAGTTCCCGCTATCTGGATTTCCCAAATCATACAATGAGTTAGACAACAGTTTGTACCAATGACTAAAGCTAAAACAATGATATCACATGTACATCGGCTCGTTTTCCATTGGGTGAATACATTTTTACCTTAGAATATCTTGAAAAAAGCATGGGACCATAATCTCTATTCTTTCTTTTATTCGGCTAAATGGACAAAATTATTTGACGACACAATGATTTTGAAAAAAGAGGGAAGAGAAAAACCCAGGAATCTCAATTCAATCTCTAAAGACACGGGAACAGAAAACGCCACGGAAAGGACAGACCCCTCTAGTGCCTTGCCGTGGGGTGGTGATGGTATTATTGAGTTATTGAATAGTGGGCAAAGTCAAACAAAACATACACCTAGGTACAAACACACCCCAACCAGCTAAATGGACTAGTTCAAATCGCCTCCACCCAATACACCTAATGGTCGGTTATAAACAAACGTAATTGTTAAGGATTATAATATGAAAAAGCAAGAGTATACACCGATTTGTCGAGTTAGAAGAAAACAAACCCCACCTAGTTTTTCATTTTTCTATGTCGTTTCGTTTACCAAGACACAAGTTGCCGTTTTATTTCTTCTCTCATGTTCCTAAATTCCTTCACCCCCCGGTGGTTGGATGACCCACAGCCGTCATCAATACTCCTCCTGGTCTCCCACCAGGTCGGCTGGGTCGGCATTCGGGTCGGCGTCTTCTGGAGGAGCAAATCCTTCCTGCAAAGGAAACGGCAAATCAAACAAATTATGAGCAACCAAGTGTCAAGGAGGAAAGAAAAGAAAACCGATTCACAACAAACAGACAATTGAATAGAATTAAACCAAAGGAACCGTTTGCCCACCAGACTGTTTCTTCGTCTATCCCAACCACGCGGTGCTACCTTTAAAAACTTTACAAAGGTCCGGATATTTCTTTCAAATGTAACAAGTCTTTACTTATCAATGTCATTTCTTTCTCAAGTTACTTGTACTTTTCTGAAAACATCTTGTTAAACATTTTCCTACTCCTTTCTTATTCATGAACCAAATTAAATTCCTTTGGAAAGGAAGCTCGACTAACATTACCCAACAATATAGCATTGGCATCCCATTTTGAAAAAATGTCAATAAATAGTTTGCATTTTATGGGTCAAAAATGTATGGCTGTATTTTCATAGAATAAAAACAATTGTCATGGTTACTTCAAACAAATAATACATTAAAGAAAACAACCCAGATTTTAGTATCAAGTGAAGTATATTCAAGCAGACCTAACAACAGAATAAAAGAAAGAGGTGACTTGAGACGAGTCATGTGAGGTTACAACGCAAAAATAACAGGAGTGGGGTCATGGTTTTTCCCGATAGCGGGTGAGAGGTGCTCCCAGTGACTAATACTATTCTAGGGACCAATGAGAAGACCCGTCCACCAGGAACCAAGCTACAGTACATCAGGGATAACCACAGGTTTAGTTGTACAAACAATTAATAGAAGTCCAACCGGGACCAAACAGTATCAGTGTGTGTGTGTGTGTGTGAGAGTTATCGGTGATGTACTGCCTACTCACCGGTCCTGGGGGGCATTTGGGGTCGGCTGTCGGAGGGCTAGCATCACTAGCCTGGCAGCCATTTGAGTTTGAGGGGTGACCCGTCGAGGAGAAAAAGAAAGAGTTATGGAAACAGCGACTAAGGGCATCCTACATCCCGCATGCGATGGACCTTCAGAGTCTCTTGAGACTTGGAGTAGGAATACGTGGGGTCAAACCGAGAGAGAGAAACCCCGGCATCCTACCCGACAGACAGACAGACAAGGGAATGAACCTCGGGGGTCAGGGTTTAGACTGGGGTCAGTTAATCCCCGTTCTCAATAAACAATCATATGGAACCAAAAATTAAAAGGAGTTACCAATCAATACCAGTCACTAGAGAAATAGCCATGGATAAAAAGACAAACCTCTGTTGCATATAGAATCTCCATGATTTCCTTGACGCAGGCTTCGTATTCGTGCTCTTGACAGATGATCTCAATGTCACGTAATTTGTTGAAGTAGAAATCTCTTTCCTTTTCCAAACCTTCCTTGTCAATGTTCAGATTTTCTACCTGTAAAACAAACAACAGATTGAAAATTCAAGGTGGTCTCCTTCTAGAGGTTTTGATATCGGTGCTCATCATTGTGTTGTCTACAAGGTTGCTAATGGGGGTGTATCGTCCTTCATCAATCCTTGCTACATCCAGTCCACCCTTTGTCTCAACAACCATATCATGGCTACTACCAACACACCACTCAGAATGGTACTACACAAATGGGGGAATGCGAAAAGTACTTCAGGTCTAGCTATCATTTTGTCAAGATTTTACAAGCTTAATACGAAATGGCGTCACTACGAACTAAATGTGACTGTGTATCGGAGTGTTTGGAGTGGCTCCCCCTACCTGAGCCCGGAGTTCTTCCGTGACTTGACCTCCGCCATTGCCCATCGACGGGGTCCTCTTGTTGTTGGAGCTGACGGGACTCTTCATCACCTGCTTTGGCTGGGCTGGCGCTGAGGAGGAAACACGCAACAACAATGGGGTTTACAAAACAAGGCAACTATCCCAATAAAGGATACAGCAATAGTTAAATGGAGTTCTTACTTTGAACTGAGGGCAAACCTAGAAGTTCAAGGATAAGATAAGATAAAACAAAATAAGATATACTGCATTGATCCTTTTTGTGGAAATTATTATTTTGTAACACATCAAAATACATTGAAAGTAAACAATATTTACACAAATCAAATACGAAAACAAGCTTCATATCCATATTCTTAACACATGATTTCAATGTAACGTAATTTGTTGATGTAGAAATCTGTTTCCTTTCCTGTCGGCAATAGGGCGGGTGGCACTAAGAATTGAATGGTCCTTAGACTAGTCAAGGTGAGCTATTCACGAGGGATGCGTGGTACCAATCCACAAACCTGATATTTGTTGGCACAAAGACATGAATGACCACAACCCGATATATCACTAACGGACAGCCCTTAGATGCATGGGGGCCATACCCAATCCCCCCCCCCCCCCCCTTCCCCCACTCCTCTCCACCCACCTCGAGTGGGCTTGGGGGCCGCCGGTGCTCCAGCACTGGCCTTTGTCTGCGGGGGTCGTGACAAGGCCCCTCCCGCCTTATTGGGACCCAGTGGCATGCCGCCCCTCGCTGACACGGCGTCATAGTCGTACGTCATCTCTCCGTTGTTGACGTCAAAGAATCGCTTGAACCACTGGATGAACTCAAAGTTGTCCTGAAATCGGCCCTTCACTAGCCGCTCCACCACCACCACCTGCAGGAATGGCAAACAAGCAAATAACATGATCACCTCCGCGGAAATGGACGTGAATCAACAGTTTCGCATTTTTAAAACCGCTTAAAGTCAAAGTAATCCCGTTTAATCTAATGCCCGCTTCATTCAACACACGGTGGGTTACTTCACAGGCTGGGCCTCCTTTAGATCGTACAGTCCATGTGGCCACCATGACAAGCAGCACACAGACCACAAACCCACCACCCTTGACACACTTTATCAGGCTAGTCGAGGGATAACTTGGCTACAAGGAAAAGTAACGTTAATTCACTTATTTACTTATTCTCTCATAGAAATTGATAATATATTGTAATGAATAAATCTTACATTTCATGCGTTAGAGAAAATATTTTTCAAGTTATCAATATAGTCTTTTGTTAAGATATTCTCCAATCATGATGGTACATCGTGTTTACAATTACTCCCTTTAATATTTTCACATGCGTTGAATAGAAGTGTAACTAAAAATACTTATCATAAAATGACTGGGTATACATATTTACATAATATACATCAAAATGATAAAAGAAAGTGAAAATGCACATACAGTAGATATTGAAGACAAGAGTTGTAGAATGATTATGGGAAGTTATGTCGCCCCCGTGTAAAGGAGAGCTCCCAAAGCGATAACATCCATACATTTGGTGGTCAAGGATACAAACAAATGGACAATCCCCAAATCGGAGAGGACATAGACAGACACCAGTGGAAATATAGCACTGGGAACAAAAAGGATGGACTAGTTTTGAGAAAAGATTTAAGTAAAGTAGGTTAGCTTGACCCAATTAGTAGATGGCCCCTCCCTCCCTCCATGGATGTTGTCCCTGCGTGCGTGGTTTGGTTGGGAAGAGTCACACACACACACACACAGGACAGATTTACAAACTCCTCCATTGGATACAAACAAAGACTACTAGATGCATTGTGGGTACTGTCTAAAAAGGCTGTAGGGAAAACAAGCAAGTCTCGATGGATGATGACAGCATGCTATTGTTGCTGGTGGTGCTATTGTTTGCTGTTGGTGCAATTTGAACTAATAACAAAGAGACAAAAATGAAACAAAGATAGGTTATGAAATGAGCAAAAACTGAACCATATATATATACGTGTTGTTACATCAATCATGCATACTATATTAATCGGCATACCAGACCATGATATCTTTCATATTCATAGTTAGAAAATAAGATGAAAAAACTTTCAACAAAATAGCAAAAAAATAAAAAGGGAAAAACCCATGCACACAAGAACCAACCCCTTGCCACCAACAACCCTGTTCCTTTTCACCATTTGTCCCGTAGAAGCACAGCCTACAGCTAGTACAACCCCCACACCACCACACCCCCAAACCGTTAGTTGTCTGTGTCTATGGCTACGGGCGGCCTACACTCGTGTCCATCCATCGTCCAGTACTCAGTAGGTATAATGAATTATCTGTATATTATCGTTACAATAGCCAGTTCATTGACACGTCATCATCTTGCCATCAACAACTCATCGTTACAACCCAGACAGGAACCCTGCAACCCTTTACTTTGCTTGTTCTTCAGACTATTCAGTAATTAATCAACCACCTTTCGTAATAATATATCGCACAAGAAAGCCCACAAAAACGGATGGACCATACCTGACTCTTTCATACATGAAAACATTTTCTTCCGTCAGACGTCTTAATCCTCACAGGGAAAGATGAAAAATTAGAGTCATGTAATGATGCTGGAAAAATAAGGGATAGTTGAGTTGGTTGGTTTGTTTGGGATAAAAGAGCAAATCCACACAAGTAGGTCAAACAGCGCTGAAAGACGAGACAGTCGTTTGGTTACAGATTAGAAAGCAGAAGTAGACCCCAACCCAGGGACGACCTCCAACCCCCCGCCTCAAGGGAACGTACATTGGCTGGTTGGTTGCGTCGCCTGTAGACGTGGTGACGGTGTAGGCCATACATAAATACTACCCCTACTCCTATCACAGTTAGTCAGGACATACCCGAAGATCAGGGTGGAGATGGAAATACAAGAACCAGAAGTAGGTAAGAAGAACCCACACGGATAGAATCAAAAGTAGAACCCACAGGGATGCCCTCCATCCATGCATCATGACAGAAGAAACACGGTTTTAGTTTCAAAGTGAACTAAATGGTGAGCGTTTACTTAGAATTTCTGAATTCAATACTAGAACTAGATTTGATCCAGCTATACTATTTTATGGAAGAAAAAGGTTACAACAGTTTGTCACAATAGATATAATAAATATAAACATAGAATGGTAGACACGTATAAAATAAATCTACAACATGGTTGAAAAGAGAAAGAGGTAGGGAAAAGTGAGGCACGCAGTAATGGACTGACTGGTCACTCACTCACCTTGTCTACGCCCAATTTTTGGAAACACCCTTGAAGCAGCTTGAAATTTTGAATGTATTCGTGCTCTAATTTTGTATTGATTTTTACTTTTTTCATGATCACAGACCCTGCAAAGGGAGCAATTAAAGAGACTCATCTTGGGGGTGAACAACTGATCAACAAATGTTGGAAACGATTTACATTTCAAAAAATGAAAAATGAAATGAAAAGGGGACTACGGGGAAAATGAAAGAGTTTGGATATTTCAGTGCTAAATAACTCGACTATTTCAGTCCCAATTCACTGGACTATTTCAATTCCAAGTTGCTGATATAGTTCAGTCCCAAGTCCTGAGAAAAATCAGGTTAGTCACATAGTTGGTAAAAAAAACAATTACCAGTAAAAACAGAAATTCAAAAAGCTTTTCCGTTTCCTAAAATATTTTTTTTACAAACTTCACACAAGTTCATTTGACGAAATCAAACAAGTAAAGCTTTTTAAGTTCCTGTTTGTATATATATGCGTTATACAACAACAGAAAGAGAAAAAACGGTTGTAACGGGTGTGGTCATTGAGATGTTTGAAGCGCTGAAAAGTAATCAATAATGCCATTTAGTTGGTACGGTATAGTTGCCAGTGACTAGCTGGAACATCAGCACAGCCTGTGGATCAGGAAACGAGGTGTGGCGTGCCAAAGAGAGCATTTCCGTGACCTGGGATGCAAACTAGCACAAACTGATGGATGGATTGATTAGTAGCCATTTTAAAACATGCAAAGATAACTCTTCGGGCCAAGACGAGACGCTGTGCCAATTCAATTAATAGGGAGTCTGGGAAACTTGAAAGTCAAAGATATCGGAGTGAGAGGTTTAGTTGAAAGGCAGTACAGCCTGCCAGAACCAACATGGACTGTAACAATTTATAACATTGGTTAGTACCAGTGAGAAGGGAAAAAAGGAATCAAATAGTTTGCCCTTCCCTTTCAATATTTTGTTATACGTATGTCTCGACTATTGGAAGCAATGAAATGGGGAGGGGGCTTGGCCATCACCACTACTCACAAATGGCAACAGCAATATAATTGTTTAGAAAATAATAGAAAGAAAGGAAGAAAAAATAAAAGTTTAATGTAAAGGGGTGAGTCATGCACAATGCCAAGCATTTTGGAATTATATAATACAAGCTGAACAGGCTGTAGCCACAGAAGCAGTGGAAGTAGTGGGGGCCGCCTTTGATGGGGCCATACGTCACCTTGTCCACCCCAAGCTTCTTAAAGCATGCCTGCAGCAGCTTGAAATTATGGATGTATTCGTGCTCTAATTTGGTGCCGAATTTCACTCTTTTCAGCTGTAATGAACCTGAGAAGCAAGCATAGATTGCGTATTCATTTAACTGAACATATCTCTAACTAGTATCAATTTGCCAGGATTGGTCGCTCATGGAGATGAGCTTGCATCACTACCCATCAACTTTTCCTAAAGCAAAAATTCTAATAGAGGGCAGAGCAATGGGAATTTTCTCAAAGGCGTTTAATTTATACAGTTCCTTGTTTGAAGACAAGCTTTGTTCACAAACTTTAGAGCAGTGTCAGAATCTCTTTGAGGTTGGTCATCGGTCAGCTATGAGAATATCTAATTTATGTGATCAGCTGTTTATAGTTATCTACTTTTCTACGTAAATTTTTCAAAATTCAGTCTGTAAAACCAATTTCCCAAAAGGATGAATAAGGTTTAAACTATTATATAATTATTATTAAAACTTCTAAGTTGCCCAAAATTGCCAGGGCCCAAAATATAGAAAAAAGTTATGTTTTGTTAGGAGATACTATCTACCATCTACAGTCTATTCGTCGTATCCCAGTGTCTGACACACTTGCAGGTCTCTGCCGACATTGAAACAAGGGACATACGTAATCCTTTAGTAAATATAACATTATAATCAAAAACTGGTTATAGAGGCGACAAGCTTTCCATAAAATGATACGACGGACTAGACACTTGGCAACAAGGAAGTCATGGCCGAGGGAACAATGGTGGGAACACCAAATTCCAGCTGTAGGAGAATAGTGATAATGATAATGGGAGTTTCCATTAAGGCTGGATGCTGGTCCTGGATACTTCCATACCCATCGATCCCTGGCATCTACGGCTATGGCTCCAGTAGATTTATAGCATACACACCTTTCTTCGGATCAAAACATTCATGGATTGAGTTTTCATACAAATGCCATGATACACAAAGAATAAAAATAACTTTCTAATATAATATATCTGTTTAATCAATCTGTAGCTTTTAACTGATCATCTTGGAGAGAGAGAGAGAGAGAGAGAGAGAGAGAGAGAGAGAGAGAGAGAGAGAGAGAGAGAGAGAGAGAGAGA
>JAUEKX010217606.1:0-10457 GCA_031834005.1 Dendronotus venustus
TGTCTTGATAACATGGGTAAATATGAAGAAGCATTGAAGATTTACCAAGAAGTTCAAAATATGCAAAAACAAGTTATCGGCGATAAACACCCTAATTATCTTACAACTAAGCACAATCTTGCTGTATGTCATGATAACATGGGTAATTATGAAGAAGCATTGAAAATTTACCAAGAAGTTGAAAAGATGGAAAAACAAGTTATCGGTGATGAACACCCGAGTTATCTTACAACAAAGGGAAAGCTTGCTTCATGTCTTTATCACATGGGTAATTATGAAGAAGCATTGAATATTTACCAAGAAGTTGAAAATATGCGAAAACAAGTTATCGGTGATCAACACCCTGATTATCTTACAACTAAGCACAACCTTGCTTTATGTCGTGATATAATGAAGAAACAATGGACAGAATGTTGTGTTATATTTTAACATTTTTAGTGGATGTGGTATACATTATCTAATTTTTAATACTAATTTGGTATTTATGATATTTTTATTCATAATATTTTATAGTTTTTCAAGACTGCAATAATATTCAATATAGGTACATCCTGCCTAAATTGAACGAAATGTATAGGGAGGCAAGTTTTGAAGTCACCTATTTTCGCTTGATTTTTTCCCTCAGTAAAGTTGGGAGTAATAAAGAAGTAAACATAGCGTTGTATATGGATGAAATGATTTTTGATACATAATCATCTTATCTTGATTTGTATTTTTGGTGTTCATCTTTTGTCATAAATGAGTGTTATTTTCCATCATTTAGACTTAATTTCGCTATTGTTGCCTATAATATAATTGTATTATAATTTCTTCCTAAATGCATATTTCTTAATAGTATTTTAATACATTTTTTCTAAAGATTTTCATTTGTATTTATTTGCAAATTATACAAGTGCGGGGTAAAAAAAAAGGACTTTTTTCAAATGACTTTTGTCATTATTTTTTTTTCAGTAAAATAGACGTTTTTTGAGCAAAAAGAAGAAAAGTACCCGCTTCAATTTGTATTGATCGGTAGTTAAAGGGGCACTAAAGTGAACTTTTGAAAAATGAGATTTCATTCCTTTTAAGTCAGAAATATATTATGAAGTTGAAAATCAAAAATCATAATAAACAAAACTGAATACAATTTGCAAAATCACTCTTAGTAGTAGAGTGCGGCTAATATAAGTATAGTAGCACCTCGAGACGGTAAAAGTTTAACCAAAAAACGCTGCTTTTAGGGTCGGTAAAATAGCTGTGACGACATCATCGACATCTGCATAAATTATCGGAAACTTGCATAAATTACTGATGACGTCATCAAAGGTACTTCCCTAAAATATCCACGCGACCGCCCGCGCGACCAAAAAATACCCGCGCGACCGAAAATCACCCTACGCATGCGCACTATGAGTAAAAAGGGAATTCCCTTTTTGAGTAGTGACCGGTTTGTTGGTTGAAGTGTGTACTTATAGTAAAGAGAAAATGAGTGTGCTAAAAAACGTAGATTTTGACGGCACTGCGTATTTTGGAGCGCTAATGGGTCGCATCGACATTGTAAAGCTGTGTAAAGAGCACGGCGCAACCAAATTTGACGTGGCTATGATTTCTGCTGCGGCATTTGGTTATATCGAGATTGTAAAGCTGTGCAAAGAGTACAGCGCAACCAAATTTGACGGCGCTATGGTTTCTGCTGGGAGGAATGGTCATATCGAGATTGTAAAGCTGTGCAAAGAGTGGGGAACGAGAGATGATCGCATCGAGATTGTGAAGCTGTGCAAGGAGTGGGGAGCGAGGATTTTAACTTGACTATGGTAAATGGTCACATCGAAATTGTGAAGCTGTAGAGAGAGAGTATGGGGTGTTTTGGTGCAACGCGCACGCACACGCCCGCACGACCGAAAATCACTCTACGCATGCGCACTATGAGTAAATGGGGAATTCTCTTTTTGAGTAGTGACCGCTTTGTTGGTTGAAGTGTGTACTTGTAATAAAGAAAAAATGAGTTGGTTCAGAAATGCAATAGCTAATTTGTACGATGCTGTTTCAGCACCGGTAGCAACGACGCGCAATGCGCTTTTGGAGCAATTAGGAGATATTCGCAGTACGGTTACTAATTATTACAACAAGGTAAGGGGGCAAAAGGCACCACAAAGAACACTGAAAGACATAGTCGAAGAGACATCTTATGACGGAGTTGAAGACATTAAGCATATGTATGCTCGTGAAAAGGCAGAGCAGGTAAATGATGTTGGAGTCGAGGAAGTTCAACACTTGTTTAACGACGACGAATCAGAGCTGAAAGAAAATGGGGATCGCATAAAGACATGGCGTTTCAAGAAGAACCTTAATAGACCCTTGACTAAAACGATGATAGAAAAAATGACGCTTCACACAGACATGCGAGTAGTAGTCGTTTATAGCTTTAGCTGCGAAATTTATCAAGGAGATGGTGGCGTGACTAAGTATTACAAGAGCAAGAGTACCAAAGGCTCACTCTCGAGTCTTGCAGACATAGAGGCATTCATATAGCAGTGTGAAATGCAGCGCTTAGATCTTGAAGATGCTGAGATTTGGAGTAAGGCTTACTTACGACCATAGCGAACCATTGAAACCTCTGATGCTTTTGAAGGGAAGCTCATATTTGACCACGTACAAATCAAGATCATCTCTACGAGAGAACCGCTCTTAGGCTGTGGGCCGCTGTCAGATTGGTTGCGAAAGAAGTGATCCATCTTTGCTCTTGATGGAGTTAAAGAGAAAACTGACAACTTGTGCATGTGGCGGTGCCTAGCTGTGCACTACCGGGGAGATAGGAAGCAGCATGAGAAGCGCACTACTCGAGAAGCGTTGAATCTAGCACGTGAGTACTACGAGAACCCTAATCTCAAGCGGGAAGATGTGCGTGCAACGAGACTCGTGGATATGGAAGGAATATCGCGAGAGTTCGACATCAACATCAGAATCTTTGAACCCAAGAAAAACTCTACAAAAGCACCATGGAGACTCGTGTACGGTCAAAACCAGTATAGAAAAGTTAGGAAAGACGACATCAACTTGGGTATGTTAGCAGGCCACTGTTTTTACATCAAGAAGATGGATGTTTTGACACAAAGCTGGGAATGCGAAGTTTGTAAGCAGCTATTTACACGAGAACACGATCTCAGAAGACACAAGGAAAACGACTGTGAGGGGGTGAAGACGACAATCATTTGTAAAGGGAAGAAGGTTAAGCGTATGCCTAGCAAGTCAGAGAAGGTCTTTTACGACGAGACTTTAGCTACGCTGCGTGTTAGTGGTTAGAGCACATGTCAGAAAAGACGGGAAGACACATACATCACGCGCTCTGTGGTCACGGAGGAGAACGAGTGATACGAAATAGCCGATATCAAGAGTTGTATAAAGTAGACGGTTATGAGCCTGCTACTAAGACTGTTTATGAATATAACGGTTGATTCCTTTTGTTGAGTACATTTATTCCATCACTTAAGCCTCAATACTGTGAAATATACCACTTGAAATATTCAACTGGACATCCTGCAATAAAAAGACGTGTAAATTTAGCTGCCCATTTCCAGTTCCAGCAACGCGATGTATTTCCAACGTTACACCTTCCGAAGTGTTTCGAAGATTAGCTCCGTTGCCGTGCAGAGTAGCGTCTACGGTAGGTCTGAGATCAAAACACAACGCGTACCTTTTAGTCAGAAATTCGCCCATTTTTGAGAGACGCCATTTTTATAAAAGAGTTTTAATATCTGATCAAAAGTGTTTTCTTTTTGCATTCCACTGGCGTATAAAGCGTTCACTTTTTCCACTCCTTCAATACCAATATTGACCTTGGTAATATCCAAATTTTTAAAGATTTCAGTATGTTGGAAAGACTTTCAATCTTCAGGATCAACAGCAAGAACGACAATGTGCAATAAACTTTTAGATGGTACGTTCACAGATAAATTTACAACAGGATCAGACTTTTTTATCGTCATGAATCTATGCTCAAAAATGCGAGTAAAAGGCATCGCGAGCCTCTGATATACACTCGACATTGAAGAGGCCAAACTCGGTGAGGTAACTTGATCCCACTCAGTCCGATTATCAGTCGCGGAGTAGTCGTAGTCAGCATCAGCCGCAACTGCAAAGGTTACCGTACTGCCCAAAACAACGGCTTTTGCGTTCTTTAACGTGAGTTTGATTTCTAGCTTATCATCCAAACTAGCTTGATGAAACGGGCCACTGTCATTTAGCAATTCAAAGTCGATCGGAATGCGAAAACGATTACCATACGTCTTGGCAATAGCTTTTTCATAACCATCTCCAGTAGCGCCTTTAGTTCCCACTCTTAGATTGAGTGCGTCGGCATCATCAATACCCTGAAATTGGCGTTTTGACTTTTCTTTCTTTGACAACCAAAAATCTCTGTACGTCATGATCTCGTTATAGTTGTTAATCGAGAGAACTTCGTTTCCTTCAAAATAGATCTTAAACGTCTTGATGGTTTTTCTTCCAATATTTGGCACAACAGTTCTCGCCTCGTCTTTTTTACTTTTCAAATTCAAGGCAAAGCTAATAAAAAAGCTCCCAGGTACTATAACATCATTATCTCCAAACTTAGGAAATTGAACCTGCAGAGTCTGCCCTGGATCAATGCTCGAGGGATTGTGCGTCAAGACAACGTGCTGTCGATGAGCTCTTTCGGCTTTCATAACTCTGTTACTCCTGTAAGGGTCGATTTCAGTCATTTATTGTATAAGAAATAGAACCAGAATTTGTCGATAAAGAACGAATACCTCTGACCTACTGTAATATACTTTGGCGTCTAGGACTTCACCAGTCTCAGCGTCAATCTCTAGATCACCATCGTGGATAACTTTACGCTGTTTGTACATCAAGTGATCATCGATATACTGCCTTAGGCCGCAATCGTGACATATTGGAAAGTCTGTCTGTGTTTCTACACTAACTTGGTTTTTCCGCAGATTCTTCGGTATCCGCTTTCCATCGAGTAATAGTCGAAGTTCAACTACATTCATTCTTGATTATCCTTTGAGTCATCTTTCTCTTGCTTGTTTTTTCAACTGCTCTTTGATTGCCTGCAATTGTGTCATTTATCATAACACAGTTGACCAAACAGCCTCTCAGTTCACTGTGTCTTCATCGCTGTCTTCATCGCTCAGTTGACTCGCAAAGCTCGTGTCTCTTTCTTTGTACTTGCACTCTTTCAAAAAGACCTGAAGGTTATAGTTTGACCCCTGCTTGTACACACTGCCTATCTTTAAAACACCCGTTGCGTAGCAAGCACCGATATCTTCTGGTTTGTGCCATGAAGCACCTCTAAATCTCGTTCGAATTTCATCATCCCATGTGATCAACTTTGGGTTGATAAATTTACCATTGCTAAGCGGTTTTCCGGTCAGTTTCTGAAACATCAGCTCTTCAACCTTTCCCCAAAGAGCCTGATACTGCTCAATCCAGTCTTGATCTTCACTCACGTTAAACCCCATTTCCCAAGGAGCGCTATCGTTATATCGACTAACACCTGAAGAAACGCAGTCTTTCGGAGTTTTGAAATAGAGTGGCACGATCTTGCCTGGCTCTACCTCGTAGCCTATAGTAACCTCGTGTCATGCTTGTTAGCGACGACACCCTCGCTTACTCGGATCTTCTCGCAGTCCACAGTGTCACTCACCTGATATGCGCTGTTAAATTCCTTGCTTGCAATTTTGATTTAACCAAACTTATGCATTTATTGTAGGTTTTTTGAGCCCAACCAGCAACACTCAAACTCAAGATTTCCACATGTCTTCCAAAAACTCTTTCTCTTCTTCATCAACACACCAGTCCCACCATCTTTCAGGGTGCCACGCAATGGGTAAAAGGTCTTTGTGAATCTTCCAAAAAAACTCGCGCTTGTGATGATATTTAAACAGCTCATCATGTAAATGTATCGAGTTAAAACCCATCCAACCTCTCAAAGGCTTGACTATTTCAATGTAATTATGTGCACAATGTATAGCCGAGTTAAAGAATGCGCCGTAACCATTCCTCACAGCAAAACCCATAACTTCGTTAAAATTGGTTGCGCCGTACTCTTTGCACAGAATTACAATCTTGATGTGACCAAAACGCGCACACACGTCCATAGCCCCATCAAAATTGGTTGCGCCGTACTCTTTGCACAGCTTCACAATTTCAATGTGTCCATTTGTCGCTGCAGAAAACATAGCTTCGTCAAAATCCGTTGCGCCGTACTCTTTGCACAGCCTTACAATTTCGATGTGACCACCAAACGCAGTGCAAGTCATAGCTTTGTCAAAATTGGTTGCGCCGTATTCCTTGCACAGCTTTACAATTTCGATGTAACCATTCCTCGCTGCAAAAAACATAGCTTCGTCAAAATCCCTCGCTCTATACTCTTTGCACAGCTTTACAATATCGATATGAACATTCTCCGCAGCGTAAACCATAGCTTTGTTAAAAGCTGTCTCTCCCAACACCTTCCACAGCTTTACACTGTTAATGTAACCATTTCTCGCAGTGTCAGTTATACTTTCATTAAGCCAACTCATTTTCTCTTTAATATAAGTACACAGTTTAAACATCACACCGGCCATTTTTGAGACATTCATTTTTTCTTTACTATAAGTATAGTTCAACCAACAAAGCGGTCACTACTCAAAAGAAACATTTTAATCATAGTGCGCATGCGCGATATTTTTGGTTGCGCGGGTATTTTTTGGTTGCGCCGTACTCTTTGCACGGCTTTACAATTTCAATGTGTCCATTTCTCTCTGCAGAAAACATAGCTTCGTTAAAATCTGTTGCGCCGTACTCTTTGCACAGCATTACAATTTCGATGTTACCATAAAACGCAGCGCCAGCCATAGCTTTGTCAAAATCTATCGCTCCGTACTCTTTGCACAGCCTTACAATCTCGACGTGTCCATTCCTCACAGCGTCAGTCATAGCTTTATCAAAGTTCACGTTGAACCAACTCATTTTCTCTTTAATATAAGTACACAGTTTAATCACCAAAGCAGTCATTTATTCTAACGCAACCCTCAATTAGCAACACTTTCTAGGGAATTTCCCTTTTACTCATAGTTCGTATGCGCGATATTTTTGATGACGTCATGTCTTTTGATGACGTCAATACTTTCGTGTACTTTTGAGGAAATTTAGCCTTTTTTGGTCGCGCGGGTATTTTTTGGTCGCGCGGGCGGTCGCGTGGATATTTTAGGGGAAGTACCTTTGATGATGTCATCAGTAATTTATGCAAGTTTCCAATAATTTATGCAGATATCAATGATGACGGTAAACAGCTTTTTTACCGACCCTAAAAACAGCGTTTTTTGGCGAAACTTTTACCGTCTCGAGGTGCAACTATACTTATATTAGCGGCACTCTACTACTCTCTTCAAATCTTCAAAGTTCATATTTTTCCTATCAAAATTTCGACCAAATTTGCGAGCGACAAGAGAACTGGACAAGAGCGCGTCCAATGGCGTGTGAATGTTCATAATGAACACTAGGTAGAAAGTTTCGGGCGTCAAAGGTTGTAGCTCGTATTACTTCACTGTTATTTTATCCAAGTAAATCAGCAATCAGTTATTTTATCCAAGTTTGTTATCAAAGTATGTCAAATTGCGCTGCTATTGGTTCCACCAATCCTTTAAATAATTTGTCAAATGAAAATTTCAGCTTCCACAAAACACTCAAAAAAAAAAAAAATCTTCAACAACAATGGCTCCATAATATTCGACGAAAAGGTGATCCACCAAAGGATTCTAGATTTTGATATATGTTCTATCCATTTTGAAAGTGACTGCTTTGAATGAAACACGCCGGTGAATATAGTAATAATAATAATAATAATAATTCTACACTGTCATACAATTAGATATCTGTTTTACGATAAAATAAATGAGTCTTCGTTCGCGTATCGTATTTTTTCATGAAATTTTTATCGTTGATCTTCCTGCAATGATCCAAATCATCACAGACAAAAGGCTATTTCTTATTCGAATTTATTTTCAACATTCCTTAAATTTTTGTTTTATTTTCTGGCCAATCAAAGGCTTAGCTGATATATGAACAACCAACCAAACTTGAGTATATTAATTGCATATTTTTTGTTCTTTTCTCTTGATCAATAAAAAGTTGTTTTTGATTAGTAAAAAACCGTTGGGTTAAAGATAAAAACAACACACAGTATAAGATCTTTTAATAATCAACTAATAAGTTATGTTTACCTCACTACTTATTTTTTACGATTTTCAGTACTAAAAGTTGTTTAACAGTTGCTTATAGTCACTATACATACTGAAATTAAATATTTAATAAGGACAATTTCGATAAAGACTATACAGTGAAATCTCCAATTAACGGACACTCTAAAAGGCGTTTTCTAGTCAAATTCTCATAAAAAAGTTTCTAAAAAGCGGACACTCAATTAGCGGATACTAGCGGATAATATTTTTTGCACCAAAGAGCAAAAATGACCTTTTTTTCTCTCCGATTAGCGAACAGTCCAAAAAATTCAAAGTGAAACAAAAATAATAGACGAAATGAATAGTTTCTCTAACTTTTATTTCAGAAATTTAACAACTTTTGTTTCTATCTTATTTTTTATTTTCCTTAATTTTCTTGGTCAAGCAATTTATGAGTTTTTCATGCGGTCGTGAAAACGATAAAGAACAGACAGAGACCTGTGTCAGGAAATGTCAGGAAATTGTGAAGATTCAAAGCAGAAAACAAAAATTAGTTCAATAATTTTTTAAATAAAAACTTTAGTATTCGTCATTTATTAAAATCTGTTTGAAAAAAGTTTGACTTGTTATCATTTTGTAAATATCATGTTGTCATTAATTTTTATTTGTTGTCGAAAAAAAGTTGTGTTGCGTTAAAATTGACCTTTTCTTTCATTTTCCAAGTCTAAGTTAGACACACTGCTATAAAATTACTCATAATATACATTTCATATACAAAAATTGGTTTATTATCAAATTTGGGGTTAAAAATGTAAAACTTTCCAAAAAGCGGACACTTCCAATTAGCGGACCCTTTGGCCATACACTGATGGTGTCCGCTAATTGGAGATTTCACTGTATTATAAACAAAACGCTATTCTTTTCCTAAAAATATAAAAAAAATGTTATGACCGTCGTCGTTTTTGCATGATATGAACATAACATGAAGATTACTTTCAGTGCTTTCAAAAACATTACAAAGTCACGCTCTTAAAGTTTTACAAAAACAACACAAATCTTTTCAAAAAATCTTCAAAATCTTTATTTTTTTCTGAAAAAAACAACATTATCTCAGTTCCTGATCAAGAAATTGTCATCGAGAGAGGATCAAATCATGGTGTCACCATCAACAACATCAAAAAGCAAAGAAATCCTGATTTGCAATGATTCACAATGTGTGGACGATAAAGATAAAGACAGCCTGGAGTGTGGAAAGTGTCACCGAAAAATACATTACAGATGCACGAAACTCCCTGCTTATCACATTCAAACAATACTGAATGTGCGTGTGAGATTTTACTGTCAAAACTGTGTCAATATTCCTGAGAAACTACTGCAGCTAGTCCCAAATCGCCAAAGTTCAATACCATCCATCAAAGTTGAAAAGGA
This sequence comes from Dendronotus venustus, assembly GCA_031834005.1. Lineage (NCBI taxonomy): Eukaryota > Metazoa > Mollusca > Gastropoda > Nudibranchia > Dendronotidae > Dendronotus > Dendronotus venustus. The sequence goes on from JAUEKX010217606.1 coordinate 9,615, forward strand.
AATGGAACGACTCAAACAGGAAATTGCGCAGTGCCAGTATCTAAACAACGAATATAAAGAAAATAGATTGGATTTATTAAACACAATCAAGGAGCAAAAAGCTCAGCTGACAGATCTCAAGAGAAATCTTAGAAATGACCCTGCTTTCCACACGCTGGATTATATAGAAAGCGCTATAAGCCGAAGGCTGGAAGATGTCGAAGGAAAGATTTTAGATGCAGTTAAAAAAGAGTGCGCGGAAACAACCACCACAATCAACTCCATCATGGAAAAGTCATATGCCGTAGCTGTAAAATCAACAACTACGGATGTGCAAGAGGATAATCAAAAAGTCAACAATGTCACCAAGCAAGAGGAACCTACAAAAGAAGTTGCAAGCCTCAAAGATGTAATAAAAGCCGCAAGAAACGAAGAGAAGGCCGAAGAAAGTGACAGGAAGAAAAGATCTAGAAACATCATCATATATGGTGTTAAAGAACATGCCATCGACAAAACTTCAAAAGAAGATGAAGAATTTGCGTCCAACCTTGTGAAAGTTCTTCATACAAAGGCTACCATAAAACGTGTTTCAAGAATTGGATCAACCGAGGAAGGCAAGATGCGTCCAGTAATAATTTCTCTCCAAAACGAAGAACAGAAAACCAAGCTACTTGGTAACTTACCAGCACTTAAGGGAATGGATCTCTACAAAAGCATTAGTGTGACTGAAGACCTGACCCTGGAGGAAAGAAAACAATACAAAGATCTTGCAAACACTGCCAAAGAGCGTAATCAAGCTGATCCAACATCAACCCACATTTGGCGTGTTAGAGGCTCGTCAAAAAACGGATTTGTACTGAAGAA
>JAUEKX010217828.1:0-10454 GCA_031834005.1 Dendronotus venustus
CTTCTACTGGATCTTGTTAATTAGCGTTTTTATAGTTTACCCAAGGACTACTTCTACTGAATACAGTAGTCATTGAGTTTACCTTAAACTATCGTCTTATTTTTTTTATGCAGCATTAATATTATCATATCTAGATTTTACCCTACTAACATTTTATGTGCTCTTTCCTCACAAATATATTATATAATGTATCCAAAGCAAAGCAAAGAAATGTTTGCCTTCGATTTTACACATGCACTGTATGACTCTACAATTTAAAAAATCTAAGCAACCATAAAAGTGTATAGGTTGAACTAGTATTGATATTGATATATTCCCCCTACTGATCTCTGTAGCTGTAGCCGAAAAACATTTTTCACAAAGTCCGGCTGAGTGTTTTTTATTGCGTGCGTCGTGCATTGGGTGAAACAGAAGTGTGTCTGCTTTATGCAAAATGGCTTGAGTGGTTGTTGTTGATCTTGTGCATTTAGAAAATGTTGTAGTTGATTTAAGAATTTAAGAAGTGCATGAATAGATCACAAAGCTTATTCTCTCTACAAAGTAGTTGTTGTATTCGGTGTTGTGGATACTATTTTTAGCATTTTGATTAAATGTAATTTTTAGATATTTCTTTCATATTTATATATTATCATATATCTTAGCTTTTCATATTACTCAGTATTTTTTTTAGCATTCTTAAGATTTGCTACAAAAGATATTTTGTTGTTGTCTATTGCGGCATGGTACCTACTTTGATGTTTGTAAATACACGTTAAATAGTTCTTCTTGTTAGAAGTATAGAAAGGATTATCAGAAGAAGAGAATGGTATATTAGCCATTCTGAAACTGAAAGGCATTCTTGAGGGGTATTCTATTATAGTTATAGGTCTTTGTCATACCTCATCGAAGAGACCTTGGTAAGACTGACTAATGTTTGAAAGCAGTGACTTTCTACTGTATCTGTAGCTGTTTGTTTCTGGAGCAGACAGTCTTGCCTTGCTAGAGCCCAATTACTAGAAGGCCGTTCAAACTAATGAATATAAAAAATTAAAACTATGTAGAACAAGTATTTTAGTATTTCTTAAAGCTAGTTGTTTTTAGTTTGGATTAAATTTTTTTTTAGATTTATGAATACTGTGAATACAGTATGTGTAATTTTCGTGTGTAAATCATGTACATACTATTATGTAAGTAAGCGCCACAGAGCACTTTGTAAGTGGATGTTTAATTAGGCGCTATAGAAATGAATTATTGATATTATTATCATCATTATTATTATTATCCTTCAGGAAGTGTTATGCAATAAGTGTCCTTCTATATAACTCCTTTGTTCATTCATTGGTCTTGGTTTTTGCGTTCTAATTCAATGACGACTTGTTACTACCGCTTCCTGTGTGGCCTATTTGTAGTCAAGATAGATTTGTATTGTATTGTATTAAGTAAAATGTTCAAACTGCATTTTCTGACATTTGTTTTTCTTTGTTGTTTCTTTCAGAACCCTCACTCGTATCTACAGGAATTGGGAGAGTCGTAACGGTAGGTTAAATGACAAGGTCTTTCTTAGCGATTTAGATTGAGCTAGATAGAGATATGATGAATTTCTTTCAAGTCTGGAATATATATATTATCTATAAAACATTTCAAACACTCTGATAAGGCAGAAGAAGACAAAGACAAAGGCCCTCCCTTAAGATTAAAATAAAAAAAACAATTTAAAAGATCAGAATTTGGTCATACTCACATATATATAAATATCATAAATAGATTAAGGAGGATTGCCTTAAATAATGTATTTATCGCCGCTCCTTTAAATGTTATTTCTAGATGAGCACTATCTTTATGGAACTGTCTAACGGGACGAACGACCTCAATATGTATTGTACATATTATATACTCAGGAAATTATTGCTGTTGTTAGAAGTGAATAGCTGCACTGATTACGTGTGGAACATAGAAACAGGCCTGTCTGCAGATTTATTTGTAATAGAATACAATATGAATATATATGTATGATATATAAATATAATGTGTAGACATGATATGTATATCCTGTTTTTTTTTTCCCTTTTCAGCATCAAGCCATGGCTGTGGGAATTTTATTATATTATATTATTAATCGTTTTATTCGCATCTCAAAAAATGGAAAAGCAGTTGTTAGTAGATCCAGAGTGCCCTGGATCTCGCGTTGATATAGTTTTGCTTGTTGTTCAAAACTGGAGCTGTGTCATGTGATATATATATATATATATATATTCTAAGTTGTGATTTATAATTAAATTATATATTGATTCGATTAGTGTTAGTGAGGGCTTTTCTGTCCATAACGGCAAAATTATTATTATCTATGAATTAATTGAATGATCTTAGATATATAAAATGTAGGCTTGCTTTTAAAAAAATCTTTATTTATCTCTTAATTGGAATTATATTATATGGGTGTTTACGATTATAAAGATTGTGATTATGAATTATAGCAGTGATATATTTACGTATGCTCTTATGATTTTATGTTAGCTTTTGAAGTGAATTTATTAGATGAACAAAGCTTATTCAATGAACACAACTTATTTGGTTTTGCTTGTTTATGTTTAGTATAAAAGGTATATATATATATATAATATATCCTGGCTTAAGTTTAAGTTGAAAATACACATACCACCACCATGCTAATATTATTTATTAACAAATTATTCATTTTACCACACAGCGAATTGATGATATAATTTATCCTATTGCTCATTTCTTTCATTATCACTAATTTAATCAGAATAGAGAACTTTATACTACTAAGTTTATTGATAATAATAATGGATAGCATTTATATAACGCATCTCCACGTTAGTGCTCGATGTGTTAGTGCTTTATTAATTCGGCTTTTCGTTAAATGCTTTCTCATCCATCCTTGATTTTGATCTTGAAGTAGTTTAGTAGGTACAATGTTGCTCTTTATTTCAAATGTACTTACTTACTTTACTTCCGCTCCTTTTGATGGTACTTCTCTATGCCTTGATTTTGAAAATTAAATACGAATCATTGCATTGCGTGTATCCAAAAACATGCGACGATGTTTGTTTGCTTGAATGTTTGATGAATCCTCCTCCGAGTTTTGCTGTGTTGCGTTGTTATCCATTTCTTATTACAAGTAGAAGGAATACACCCACCATTTTCGAAACACACTTTCGTCGATCCTATGAGATTTTGTTGAGGAAGAAGAAGTAGAGCGAGTTATTTCTTGAATTTGAATTTGAATCAAGAAACCCCTCTTCCTCTTCCTGTGTAATATTAATCTATTAATAATTAAGGGCGAGAATAATAACAGTAGATATATTATCTTATGTGATATTGATTTTATCCCGAATCTTTTTTGTTTTCTCCAGTGACAATTAATAATGTTTCATGCAATGGAAATCTTTCTTTGTGCAAGCCTCTTGCTTCAGGTTTTTTCCCATCTCTGTCTTTATTTAGTCTTCAGATATTTTATTATCATATATCCTTTATTAATTTAGGAATGAAGTTACATACCAACTGCTGACAATAACTGCCATTATTAATTTCTTTGTGTACTTAATCTTAGTAAATTCGTGTTTTTTTCCTCTTCTCGTTATTGATTAGGCTCCCAATCCATAATCTTGCCATTGTTGTTATTCGATTGTTGCTTCTGCTACTGCTACACATTACATCAAAAGGTAGATGAATTTGTTTTATCCATCTTCTCATTCTATGGTCATCATAATATTCGGTTAGAGTTAGATAGAGTGTCGAACAAATTTGTAAGTGTTTGAATTTCAAATTTCGTCATATCAAAAGTAAGTTGACATTTATTGCTATGGCCATCGTAATATGGGGTTAGAGTCTGGAACAAATGATAAGTGTTTGAATTTCGTCATATCAAAATAAAGTAAGTTGACATTATTTATTGCTGATTTGCTCAAATGAGAAATATTCTATTTGTATTTTGTAGCCTTGTATTTTACACATTGTCCTATAATTTAAATTTGCATCAGCAGAGAGGCGACTTGTAACTTAATATCTTTGTCTATACTCGGTGGGGTGAATGAGAAAGTCGTCGCATCATCTTGACTACTAAGATCAAAACCTGGGCATCATCCCATGACAGTTATTCACGACCACACATAAATATATATTAATATTATTATTATATTTGTCACAGAATTATGCAATTGACAGGATTAAATGATAATGATATAATCTAAATGATTTCTGTTTATTCCTGATTGTTGTTTAAATTCTTCTATCTCTTTAGAGACAAAGACACACACACACATACTTATGACAATTTTCTTCCCTTTCCACCTGACTGCTTTGTATGTATTATAATTATATTATGTGTAGACGAAATTGACAAATTTTTTATTTTTCTTAAAATAGAATATTTCTCGTTTGTACAATTTGTATGCTTGTTGTATAGAAATGAAATGGGACAGAGCTTGTGAAAATTCATTTTCCCCACCATACGTTTTTTCTATTTACAATGTGCGTCAATATATTATAGAATTTACTGTTGCTACATGTATCATCACATGAGCAATGTTAATTCGCAGCTTATTTATAGTATGTAGCTCATTCATGTTTTTAATTGGCTGATCCTGATCTAGTATTATGTATTATATTTGAAGGGTGCAGGTGGGAAAACCAGTGATGTCACATTTGTTTGAATTTTTGGGCTACATATTGACCTTGTCAATATCCGTTGAGGCAAAGTGGTTACAAAATCTTTTTGAATTAACACAAAGTTAATAATGTATCACTTTTAGCGTTAAAACATTATGAACAAAAGACATTGTTGGTGTAAGGTGTGTCTATTTCACTCCAAGAATCTCCAAGAGTATCTTTTACTTTTACACCGAAAGGTGCAAAAGGTAATTTGATTAAGAAAGAAAGAAAGAAAGGTTTTTTTTCTTTATTCTCAAAATGTCTACATATTTTGTGACATCAATTGGTTTTCCTCAACCTCGCACATTCACTCGTTATTTCATCATCTCCCTTGTTGTACCTACTTTGACCATGATTTAATACATTCTATTCTATGTAATATTATTATAGTCAGGTCCTTTCCATGGTTGTAAACCCACCACCACATTGCTTTTTCTTTTTTCCTTGATTTGATTGATCTGCTAGTCCTATGTATGCCGATGATTGACCGAAAAGCCAGCCTGTTTTGGCCTGATGAAAAACGTGAAAAAAAATATAACTACATACCACTCCAGAGAGCTATATGGCACAACATACTTTGATTTTCCTTTTGATTTTGTTTTGTTATTGTAAGCAATTCATCCATCCTATCACTACAACTACATATTATTTATAGAATAAATTATGCTTAGCATTTTGTTCTTGATTTATCATATTTATGATTTTGATACACCTTTAATTCTTTCTTTAAAAAAAATATCAGGTGGTTTGTTTTCTTCAGCACAAATTTTGTGTTCACCATCCATTTAGGTTGTGAATGAATAAATAAATGAATAAATAAATCCAACTTAGTTATCTCCCGTTCTTTTTTGTTACATTATTTTATTTTAATGTAAATTAATTTTTGTAAATAATGACCACCATCTTTGTTTGAGTTCAATCCAGTCTATCCAATCCCAAGGTAGTGTGGGATCTAGTCCTATCAGAGAAGGTGCAGTGTAAAAGTACAAGTTGTGCATTTTAAAGAACTCTTGGCAGTTTGAGTTAGAAATCGAAAAGAGCAGGCAAAATTCCTATTCCTACCAATATCTGGTCTAGTGTGCAATGTGTATTTGCGCCGAGCGAGAGGCAGCATCATTCACTGCATTGAACCTTGATAGAGTGTAATATCAATGAAAGAATGGCATGTCTATAAAAAGGACCACTGCTTTACCTACGTCAATCTTGGTATCTGCAGTGTACATACATGTACTTCATACTATCCATCCATATCCAGATGTCAGGACCATGGAGATATCGATATAAGTTTTAATTATGATATACAGTGCAGAGCAGATATATCGACATCACGCTTATATCGACATGACATCAAAGTCCCGTTTTTTAAAGGGTTTCGACATAAGGCGCTATATAAATACCCCTTATTATTGCTATATATAACATTAGTAAATAAAGATCTCGTATATCGAAATAAATGTTACCAGAAGACACTAATATCGACATAGCGATCTATCGATATCAACAATAATCGTGTATTTCGACCGTAAGATGACCCAGTCCATCATTAATGACAAACGATCAATCACTGAGCGTCACATGTGTACTAATTAAAGGTCCAGAATTACTAAAAATCCTCCCGAAAAACATAAACTCCCAATCTTCTAACACAGTCACATACTGTACTATAATCCATGGGCTTTTGGTATTCAGAGTTTTACAACATTTTACAGGTTAAATTGTCAATCCGACATATCAACATGACGCTTATATCGACATTTTACCCCAGTCCCAACGATGTCAATATATCCGCTCTGCACTGTACAACTTTTCTGCCAAAAATACCAGGGAAACGTACGTTGTCTGAAACTGAAACCAGCAGGACCTCTACATTACACATCCATCTCCAATAAGATCAGGAAAGTTGTGTAAGTCTTCCCCAAGGACTCAGTCAGGATTCGAAACCTGGACCCTTCAATCTCCTGGCGGATAAGCTAACCATTAGACATGCCAGCGCTATACCACCAGTTCATTTCCACACCTGGGTGCAATGAGGAAAACTGTGTAAGTGTAAGGAAACTACCTATCCTAGTCCTAGAATCAGAATTTGCCTTTTTTGTCCCAGAAAGATCGGAATAACCCGTGTGTCTCAGCCGCAGAGCAGCAATATAGGCAATTGGCGTTAGTTACGTTTCTTACCCAAGGAAAAATATGAAGTGCCGAAGTGGGACTCGAACACAGGCTATTGGGGTCCTCAGTTTCAGTGCAATGCCTTAACCATTCGGCCACCCTCGCCACCTCTAACTGTAAATGATAGACTCAGTCATGAAAAGTAATTTCATTATGAAACATTCGGCATCATCAGTCATCAGTATCAGGAGGCGACAACGAGGTTTGGCGTGTACCTATTTAACTGTATAACTATTACTTCCCACTTTGGAATGTTTCTGGCTGTGTAGAAAATAAAGAAAAAAACCCCAGGAAAAACAAAGGAACCAAGACCAAACAATTTCTTTTCACACTTATCATCTTTATTAATATCATCAGGTCTTCCTTAAGTCTTTGATACAATAATAGGTAGGTATACATGAAACTTAGAGCGAAAAAATCAGTATGCAAGTAGGTCTCATATTTGCAGGTCATGAATGTGCTAAAGAATATACAGTAGTACAGTAAATAGCTCTTGGAAAATATTGTGATGGTCATTCTGGTCATTTGATATGATCAGTAGGCCTATCAGTCAGTATTTCATTGAAGTAGGGTATTATTACTTAAATCTGTGGATACATAATAAGGTAAACTACAATCCACTTATATTTCAACATTTCTCTTGTATCAACGTCAACATAATAAAGTTTCAGATTGATAAGTATTCCGTATTTATCAAAATGTTCATTTTCAATGCTTTCTTCCGTTTGTATCACCAACCAAAACCCGAGTACATTCTCAACAAAATATGCGTATATAGCGTGAAAGAAGTTTTAGTTAGCAATCAAAAGTTTCAACAGATTATGTTGTTACGGATTCCTTACAAATACGATTTACCACATGCCCGATGCAAAAGAAGAGCGAAAGTAGGGCCTGCCTACCATTCTGACGGCTCCATGCAACATCCGGATATATAATATAACAATTATCTACATTTTTAAAGTTTTGAGAAAACACATTTATTGAATTTGAAGTTTTGAAATGTGTACATACATCATACACTTATGTAATTATCCGATTTTAAATAAATGGTCATTACTACTACTACTAATAAAGATCTTTCTTTCTTTATCATTTCCCTTGTACAGTGGGCGCCAGATTCAACGGGGACAGTTCAAATCCTGTAAGCGACCTTTCGTTATACCTGACATCGTAAGCGTATATCGAAAGGTCGCATACAACAAGATATCGTCAGTCCTGACGACTTCGCACTTAGTTGAATCCAACTTCCCTTGTTGTACCCTGCGGTGTTGGGTTACTAATAAAGATACAGACTTGAAATTTACAGTGGTGGAAAAGTAGGGCACTGTGACCTATATTATGAGCTGGTATGTTGTACTAGTTGTAGCGCTTGTGGTAGATATATTATATTATATCCGGTTGTTGCATGAAGCCGTCGATTTCAAAGACATAATCAAAGAAGACCCAAAGTATTTTCATTCTGACGAGAGAATACAACAATATATGTATAGTACAAGTTACAAGTATGATACAGAGGTGCCTACCCCCAGCATTCCAAAAGTGGAATCATGGGACTGAAAAGCGGAATATGACACAAACAAGCGGAATCAACAATCGACCGGTTTTTTAGTCGTTAAAAACCCTCTGTTATTGCAGCCTTCTAACCACATTGTACTACATAAGCACATTTTTTCATAATTTACCTCTTTTTTTCAAAGAAAATGAAATCCTATTTAAATTAGTATATCTTTGAAAAAAAAAAAATTTGTTGGCCGATTTCGGGGAATTAAAGGCCTTTTCGCGAAATGATTCTGTGAAAAGCGGAAGGGTAGGCACCTCTCTGTATGATAGTATACAATAATAGGATTAAGAGTAATAAAAGTAAAATGTTGTCAGTATCAGTCTCCTCATTGTTTAAATCAATGTACCAACGTACCAACGTAGTGTTGTTCAAAGTCAAACTAATTATACAATTTGGGACAGTCGGTTTGGTGCATGAGCCAAATTAGGATTGACATCTCAGGAAAGTTCCCTTCAGAGTAGAGATAAGAACTTTACGGACAGTGTGTACCACTTTTGTGTGGATTTTGTGGAGTTTTACGGCACTTCGACGACCTCCAAAGGTCATATAATATCAGCGCCGAAAAAGTAAGTTTGATGGTCTGAGAGTTAAAGGATAAGAAACAGTAGAAGGTAGATTGCCTGTCTGATGAGGGTACATTGGAACAAGGCGTAAACATATCAATATCATGGAACATTATTGACATATCAACATATCTAACATATACATACAAATATATTAAAAAAAACAATTAGGCATTGTAGATAGCAGCACAGAATCCGAATGTCCTCAACATCATACTACTAACATATCCAAACATCTACATATCTATGATGATGTCTTTGAATGATGCGATGAACAATACACTGGACGTATTACTCATACATGAAAACCATACAAATTTTAATGTTGCCTTAGTTAGTGAATTTGGTATAACTGTTTTACCCTTCATTTTCTTTGTGTGTGTGTGGATTGCACACAGAATTTATCAAATTCAAATCATTGTCATAATAATATCAAAAATTAATAACATTAAATGCTGATTCCTGTTAATCAATTGACACATAGACCATAGCAGTTTTCATATCATTCAAATTCAATGCCTGCAGTTTAAAAACTGGTTAAAATTACACAAAAATAAAAGCAAATTTCTTCTTTGTTCGTGAGATATCATTCTCTATACTGTATTAATGCCCAGAGAGGTACCGGTATTCAACTATTAACTAGAAGATGATGTTATTATTAGTAGTATTATTATCATTATCATTACAGTTACAAATTGTTTTATTTCAAATGTTTCGACGCTACAACAACGTTGGAAAAAGTGAGTTGATAGTGATAGTTTCAGTATAATATAAAACATAAAGTAAGAAGAAATGTAAGTAAATGATCATAAATACATTCAAACCTCAAACATATTGAGAACAATAATAATAATAACAAAATAAAAGTTTCAGTTTATTTGTTAAAACGTACGTTTCATCCTGGTCCCCTTCCGTTCGTAGCCTCTTCACATAATACGTATGTAGATTATGGGGCATAGAAATATCATGGCAAAGTCGACATTTTTAACATGTGAGATCTTAGTCTTAACGTCATTAGTTAACGCTCTTTTCATGCTGATTATGATTTAATAAACTTTTTGGATTTTTAATTGATCTATTCTCTATTATGACAGATGTCGTGCTCTCATTTAATTAAATTTAATCTAATGACAAAATAATAGACACGACTCGTTCTTCCAACATAATAATTATGACATTTCAATTTTAGGTGCTTTTACTTTTTCGGCTGTCTCTCGAATTGAGCCGATACGAGTTTGTTATGATTTTCCTGAGCTGCATCGCATTATCGTAATATCGTACCAGGATTATCGTAATGTTGTAATTGTAATACATCTATCGAAATGGAATGGATATATTATATAACAAACTATCGAGAAATGACACACACACAATTCAATACACAAATCCAGCATTAACAAACTCAGCATTTTGGGGGAAATTTGTTTGTTTTTTGTTTTACGGCTCTTCGACCTCTTTAGATCATAGCAGCGCCGAAACAGTAAGACGATAGTTAAGATTCAGGAAAGATA
>JAUEKX010218049.1:0-10449 GCA_031834005.1 Dendronotus venustus
CACCGATGCGCACTATGTCTCGCTGAAAAGTTCGAAATCGCGAGCTATCCAGAAGCGAATCTGCTAAACAAGAGAACGGAAATCATAGCGAAGTGACGACATTGTCATCGATGAATGTCATCGTCATTCCAGCTCTTATTCGAAACAAATGACGCAATCAAATGACGTCAGATAATTTGAAGAACTGACAAAGTATACTTAAACTTTTGTAACGTAACACAGCTGAAGGTTGTCTAGCAACGAGCATGAAAATGCCAGTTTTGTAATAAAAAATCGTCAACTCTTTCTGGTAAAAAGCTCTACAAACCTATTGAGAACTATTTTTGAAAAGAAGAAAATAAAGATATACATTCTGTTCAAGGTCAAGTCCAAAACAAACACCAATAAGGGCCTCAAACGTTTTAATGTCGTTAACATTTGAAAATATTATAGACCATTTAAATTTTACAAGATATCCAGTTATAACCCAAGTTTGCGTTCTAATTAATAATCTAACCGCAATCAATGGAAGCCTTTGACGTGTCTGTTTGTTGATTAAGGTGATGTTCCAATGTTTGTTCCAATGTTCTCGGTGAATCGTCTCCAGAACCTTTACGCTCGTTGTTCTATTAAAGATGAAAAATAGCAAAAAAAACAGCAGCCTATGGGGCCAGAACGCCCACCCCCCCCAAAAAAAAAAAATTTTGGTCAAATATACTTGTTAAAACAAAAAAGTGCTATGTTTTAATGTCTTTTGGAATATAGCTTTTTGTTTATAAGAAATTGATGCGCGGCGCATTCTTAATAGCAAAGCTTATAAAACTTATTTTGTTGGCACCTGCAAGTAATGCAGAAGGTGAAAGATTTTTTTCCGCTTTCGCAGAGTCAAGACATACCTTCTCTCTACCATGAAACAAAAACGTTTAAACAATTTAATGCTGATTCATGTACATAAAGACAGGATTGACAATTTATCTATCGAGGACATAGCAAACGAATTCGTTGGCCGGAAAAATTTGAGAATGTTAAAATTACTAACGAAAAAGCATTAAAGTTACTAACGACGAACCAAAAAGTGTTGGCACACAAACATAAAAATTTAATTTATTTACAATTTCATAATGTTTGTTATAATGTTATTAATTGCTTTTTTGTTTGTTTTTTTCGCTCTATGTTAAAAAAGTTTAAAAAAGAAACTTTCGAGTCAGATTTTCACCTAAAGGATGCCTTTTAAGCCAATCTAGAGAATCAAAAATCAAAAATTTTCCCTTGTTCGTCGACGCCAACCATGGTGGCACCTCATACGACCCTAAAATAACCACATTTTCCAAATATGGCCCCCCTAAAAATAAATGCTTTGCTACGGCACTGCCCTAAAGTTTGGTAAGTTTGATATTATGAAATATATGCTTTCTGTGTGTGTCTGTTTTATAGCAAAATAGAAAAATTGAAGCTTTATCCTTCACAAGAAAAGCAAAAGAAAAAGACCAAATCATTTACCATAAAACTGATAAACGCTTGATGAAACAGCATCTCTGGGTATAAACCAATGAACATTAGTAAACGTAACGAAGCCTTCCGTCTCTCCTCAATGACCGCTTCATCGAATCGACCTGATATCAATATTAAATATTATCAAATAAATATCAACTATTAAAGATCGGTTCTCACTACGGGATAACGATGAAGTAACCAAAGTAACGAGTTATACACACTTATTGTTATCCCATAGTGAGAACCAAGCCTTATATACAAAATACCTGGATATACAAAATATCCAGGGTAGTTATAGAATTCACGGCGTATCGGTTCCTAGATTCTTTTTTTCAGTTGGCTCATAGCCATTAAGACTTTAAACATTATTACATACTACTAATTGGTGAAAAAAAATTATTTATAAGAGAAAATAACACCAGGTTTACTATAACAACTCACCAAAGAAATTCCCTTTAACAAAATCATTATAACCAGATTGGAATTCAGATTGAAATACCATTTTGAGCGTTTTGTGAAGTTTTTTGAAATCATTAAACCTCTTCCACCCAATAAACTAAGTATAAAATATAATTTGAAATAATAAACACAATAATATATATACATACCCTTTTTTTTTTTTGAAAAAAGAAACCAGAATCTCTATAATCCTATCTTTTTGCAACTTATATGATTGAGCTCAAAAATACCAAAATGAGGAATATGCTTGGTATGTATAATACATTTGGAAATTAATGAACTTACATGTGATTGGAACTGTTCTGTGTTTTTATAAACCTAAAAAGGATAAACAATTGATATTAAGAACATGCCAGTGACTTTTCCTTCTACTTCGGAGTACTAAAATTCATTTATAATTAACTAAACACAGGTATGAGTAAATTCAGTTATTTCAAAGTTTGCATAAATAAATTTTTTTGAGTGAATGAATTTCCAAAAAGTAATTATATACATTTAATGAAAAATCATTAAACACTTTGTTCAAAATGGATTGTGTCTGTGAAGAAGAAAACAAAACATGTAATTATACATACCTTCAAATGCAATCGATACACAGTATACCCGGCAAATGATTTTCGTGGATCAGTAACTTCAAATCCAATTTCCTTCTTGTCTCTTAATGCCTTTCTTAAAATTTCCATGGCTCTATCAATTATTATATTTATTATATACTCTATAAGAATACGAGGTTGAATTAATTCATCATAGTTTTAAAATTGAAACCTTACTCTAAAAAGGGGTAAGACTTATATGCGAAATTGATCTAAAGGCAACCCTCATAAGCAAACATCAGAAACAGCTTCAGTTTATGAATAATTAGTTTTTGACTGCATATTGCATATTGTTGACTGTATTACCATATGATACATCATGTTTGTTTTATACATCTTATGTGAATACTTACATCAAGAACAAAAAGAACAAAGAATGTTTATTATTTAGATATAATCATGAATTTTTTTATTGAGTTTTTTTGCCCACTTTGTCTATGTGCAGGCTCAGGTTCCATGTACGTAGATTATAACTTTCATTTACAGTACAGTGCTATACAGATATTCTAGAATATCATATTTGAAAGCAGCTCAGTAGCTAAAGCGTTAAGATTTTTGATGAAGTGGAAGCTAGTTATTATGTTATCAATCATTTTTGTATTAGTATTTTTGCCTGTAAAACAATATATATAATAGCACTTGTATGTATATCTTTTTTGGTTTCTGTTTTTGTTTTTGTTATGATTTTTTCAGCAAAAACAAAGTGAAAATAATTTATAGACTGAAAAAAAACCAAAAACGCTAGTTCTATGAGTAAACTGTTTATAATTATCAAATTAAATATTGAGCTGGTCTGTAAATACATTTTTTCATTTAGAGTGCAAAATTAACAATTAATTGCACTCTATTTAACCAATCAGATTGCGGTAATTTTGCACTACTGATGATTATGGTTCTAAATAAGTTGATAAATAACATTAATACCGTGCATGTCATTATCATCAAGTCTCCTTATGTTATGAGGCTTTTCTTGTTTTTGCTGTTTTGAACTATGTTTACACTCTTAAATGATTCACAAAATCATTGATCTTTTTACAAATCACGAAGTCTATAATTATGGTTAATTATGAAAAAAAGGGTAAAAAATCTCACATTTATACATTTTCTTTATTAATTTTGATTTTCCTCACAAAGATTTATTTGTTTATAACTTATCAGAATACTCTCTATAACAAAAACTAACTTTACTAATCAATACTATACTAATATATCTAATATACTTACTTACAAAAATTGTAAAGGCATTTTTACGTGTGACAACCATTGTCGTTTGGTTGTAAAAATTTTCTAGAATCTGGTCCCCTTCAATCAGAGAAAGCGAAAGTGGTTGAAAAAGCAGCTGTTCTTAATAGTCGCGCGCACACATTGCATGCCGTTTGGAATTAAAATTATCTCAGGGGATGATGGCCCTGATGACCGCTACTGATGTATTTTAACAGTATTATAAATGGATGCTGGTACGAAAACATCGGGATCTTGGAACATTTTCAGCTTGAAAGTGAAAGTGTATGGTCACTGTAAACACAAACACAAACAGAACAACACAACAGACAGCAGTAGCAATAAAAAAAAGACGAAGTTTTTGTTATAGAGAGTATTTCCACATATGTACTGTGACTATGATATAACACTGTAATCTTTTGTTGTTTTAATTTCTTTTTTTTCTTAAGTTTGATTTTTGAGCAGTTGATTTTTCAATTTTGAAATAGACTTACACAGTCAGCAATTACAGTTTGGATTTTGTGGCAATGGCGCACCCAAGATAAAATACTGCTAGAAATTTAGATTTTATACGTTACATACAAACACACCACTCACTTTTATTTAGACAACAATCAACACATACAAGATTTTACCATACACAAAATGATAAGATAAGAAAAAACATACAACATATATGATACCTATTATATATATTTAGCAATAAGAATGGCCCCAAAAATATATAATATGTTTTTTTCATTAACAATAAATAAAAAAGAATGTCAAATTCCATTAAATTTGAAAAATACCCATACATATTTTTTTCTTCATAAGTTGTTGAGTTGAGTTGTTGAGGTTGTTTTTCTTTGCTAAAAGAAAATTTCAATGCCAAAAACAATCAAAGAAATGGAGAGATATATACTGTAAGGAGTACAAAAAATGGACTAGAAGTGCAAGTAGCATTTTGGTAGTGTGTGTCACCATTAATGGGTATCTTAATTTTAGATCTCTGCCTTTGGTTGGGCTAGATTAGGTTTGCTTGTAGAACATTTTATCTAAGTTCATGTTCAGAACAATTGCAGCATTTAGTTTTGGTTGACAAACTGTAGATGAAGGCTTATATTGTGCGATTACTTTGCATTTCAAGCTTTGGATAAAATTTAAAATAACTTTAGTTTGGGCAATAAAATTTCTTTATTTTTTGGTAGTTGCAGATTTTAATGTTTGTGATTGACTTTGCTCTTTCTCAACAAATTACCACTATGGTAGAGCACACCACCACATGTTACAAAATTTGTCTTATTTGTTTTCTTAATTTTCAAACACTTTAAAACTGAATTAAAAGCTGCATAGTTCAAATAGTATTGCAGTCCTATATTATTATTCCTATGGACTTTAAATTAACGAAGATATAAATGCAATTAATTATGTAATGATTGAGAGACTAGTATTTATTTTGTAGCTTGGGCATATAGGTGGGTGGATGTGGGAGGCAGAAAATATAATAGTTTTTCTCAGGTTCTAGCTCCTTTAAGTATGACATATTTTTAAATCCATAAGACTTTGCTCTGCTTTTTCAACCAAAAACTTGATGTTGATGTTTCTTTTGTAACTTTTAGGTATTTCAAAATCTATAATGATAAAGTTTATATTATTCGTGAATAAGCAGGGACATACTCGTTTTTCAAATTATTATGAAGAAAGTATGAAACGAGAAGAGCGTAGCTGGATTGAGGCAGACATTGTTAGAAAATGCTTAGCAAAAAATGAAAAGCAGGTAATGAAATAATTAAATAAAATAAAATTCATTAAATGTTTAATTTGTTTTAATCTTAACTTGGAGTTCAATTCAATATTATTTATTTCTAGGTTTGGCCTAGGTTGCAAATTTATAGGTTTGCAGCTTGATAGATATATCTATATACCTACATTTTAATTTTATAGTTAAGTTTAATAAGAATATTTTTAACTTTGAAGTTTTCAGATCACTACCACGAAACCGCAAAAGTTTCATGGAAGAAACATTTTATTTAATAAAGTAATTAGATTTTCTATGTTTTCTCTTTAGTGTTCATTTCTGGAATATAGAAATTACAAGGTTGTTTTTCGGAGATATGCATCTCTCTTTTTCATTGTAGGTATTGACGAAAATGAGGTAAGAATTACATTTAAGCGTTTATAAAATTGAATCTTTAAAACCTTTAAAGATTTATGACTATTTTATCATCTATACTTTATACTGATACCGAGTTCATGGTTTTATTAAGTCTAGAACAATAAAAACCTAATACAATATTTTAATTTTAAGTTTTTCTTAAGATTCCCATTTGTAACTATTATTATTATTAAAATATTATGAAAGAAATTCCGAATTTGTTGATAAAGACACGATAAGATGTCGAAATATACAGTTTAAATATAATGCTTTGTTTTCTTTGAATTTTACACGTTAAAATCAAGAAAATGTTATTATTCGGAATTGCTTTCATAATATTTTATTTTAAATTGTCTGGTAAAGCTGATTATTATTATTATTACCGTGTTTTACCGATAATAGATGTTACGGTTAGTAGGTGCCTCTACCTTATTTAAAGTCATTCACGAATCAACTTTGTCCGATAAGAGTTATTATTCTTTGTGCATTTGTTGTTATTGAATCAATAGCCGGTTAAAAGTTTTTTATGCACTATATGGAAACATTAATTTATATATTCTTTCAGAACGAATTAGCAATTTACGAATTTATTCATAATCTGGTGGAGATTTTTGATCGTTACTTCAAAGGAGTGGTAAGACTATATGTTTTAAAGTTGTCCGAGGGAAATTTTGTCTCCTCTTCCCTTTTAATAAGAAAATACCAAACAGTTTAAAAAGAGTGAGAAATAAAAATAATTTTAGCAGTATAAATATTTAGGAAAAATTCATCCAATGAAAGGGAAGATTTTCACCAGATAACGTTTTTAACTCTTTAAAAATGCTAAATGGTAATTTTGTCTTTACGGTCAAAGAATAATCATATTGGAACATATTAGATATAATGAACTTGCAATACTTACAATTTATAATATATATTTTTATTTTACTTAATATTTTAGTGTGAACTGGACGTATCTTTTTCATTGTGAAGCGATTAATTTCAAATAAATAATTAAAAATCTACTATACATTTTAATTGACAATGGAGATTGAAAAGAACTTGTGAAATAAATTTTTCGAATCGGTATTTTTAAAATTTTAGCGAGGCAAGTTTTTATTCTTTTCAAAGCGCCATTAAATAATTTGAAATAATAATACGCACCTTCTTAATAAAAGCTAATCAGAAGAGTGATGAATAATTTCGTCCTATCAAAGTTAAGGTAAGGTTGAAAATTTAAAAATTAAGTTTACTTCTATTTCTGTTACGTATATTATAGTACTTTGATCGTTTTTTATTGTTATTTTATTGCTCTTTTATAGTTATTTAGTTTAAGTTTAAGACTTTTCCTTAACCATATTAATTTTAAAGTTGATTCAAAATCTAGAGAAGGCACATATCATTGTTGATGAAATGATTTCTAATGGACAAGTAATCGAGACGAGTAGCAAGAAGATATTGGCACCAATTCTTTATTTGGATAAGATTTCACAATAAGCTGATAGAACGAGGTGCCATTTTTTTTTTCTATCAACTAAATGAAAGGTGTGTTTTGGTCATGCGTACTATGTAAAAATGGACAGTATGATTGCTAAAACCTTTATATAAACGTTACCTTGGCAACGCAAACAAGATAGTTCCCACCTTTTTATGAGAAATAATTTGGTATCGTTCATGTTCCATGTGGCACAAACAATCGAAGAAACATACAGGCTATCCGAGAAAGAACTTTCGAGCCATATTGGGTTTGTCAATAGAAAGATATAATTAATAAAATTGATTAGTCAAAATTGTTCTGATATATATATATATATATATGTAATCAATTTCTTAAATACGGTATATTATATACCATTGTTTTTCTTATAAAAATGTGTGTATATTTTAAATACTGTTTTACTGTGAAAATAAAAAGATGATTGCAAAGAACCAATTAACAGCAATTAACATTTAACGTACAGGATAATTTAGGAATTGAAAAAGAAAAGGAAACACTTTTTACTGATCACCCTGAAAAGGCATTAAATTTCCTGTAAATGCGATTATTATGTATGATCTAGAAGTCTGGCAAGCAAATGTGAGGAGAGCAAAAATGTTATTACTTGTTAAGAAACACTACAGGATATATTCTTTTCACTCTCCTTCACAGATGATGTCAAGGTAAATTTCCCAGCCTCATAACTCCATTTAATTGCTAAAGACGAGTATACTCGTGGTCCAAAATACCTAATGACTATTCTATAGTCCATGTTAAAAAAACGTACGCGAGTGGGAAATCTTTGTTGTGTGGGAACAGTAATTTTGTCACAGGAAAGTTCTGAAGACTGTATTTTTTTCCACTTTGAAAATAAAGGTTGATCTTTGAGCCATACGTTATGGGAAGTTAAATTTCCTTTTGATTGGTAGTAAATAAGATTAGTTTTTTCGTATCCTTTGAGAGACTTTTGAAAGTTTTGACTTAAGTGTAACTTCAACACTTAAAACCGCGAGTTTCCAAAAGGTATTTGCAGTTAAAGGTATTGATTAAAAAAAGGCATTTAGTCTACCGCTTCATTCTACCAAAAATAAGTACAAGAGTCCAAGAAATAAATTTTATCCCAATGTCATTGTACGAAGGTCGCAAATTCTATTCTTTTTTTCAACAATATCTTCTGATGGATTTTTTATCTACTTTGGTTTCCTAATTTTTCTTTTGTGTCCATGAATTCTATTCTACCTAATAATTGACCACATGGATATCTCTAAAGGCATATTAAAAGAGAAAGCCGATTACGTTCCCATCTAGTACAGTACAGTACATTACAACGACGTTGTATGGACATCTAAATTACGTCAAAACAATTAAACCGTTTAATGTCAGACGCATAATCTAGAGAATCGACAACACGTGTATAGGAGCAAAAAGCACAATTATCTATTAAGAAATATCATTACATAATTATTTTTTCACTCTCCTTCGCAGATGCTGCCAACCCTCTAAATCTGTATTGAACATTAACTGGTAGAGCCATTTTTTATACAGACCATGACTACATGTAAAGTTTTCATGCTGGAAGCATTTAATTTTTCGCTTACATTTTTTTTTTGGAATTGTTAAGGAAAAGGCTGGATTTTAATCATAGCTACTTGCGTTTAGTTAAAAATAGTTATTTTGTTCATCTCTATTAAAATTTCGGTGACTGTAGTATTTTTTTAACGAAGTTCTAGTAGCTTTCTAACTTCATACACGCGATACACGTGAACACGTAATTATAGAAATTTCTATTACATAATTTTGATTTATGTAAACTTGAATATAATATAAAGGAATTTCTTTTTACTCGCATACAAAAAACCCTGTTTTGTTGTTTGTTGTCAGTAAAAGCTTGAGACAGCCTTTAATTTTCGTCATAACAATTCTCTTTTTTTTTTTGCAGTTCACCAGTTGGCATTCCGGATGTGCTAAAATTAGAGGTGTCAGTATATTTGTTGACAAGAGAATTCTGACATCATTCGTCTTAGTTTATTTGTGTAATAGACGTATTAATGAGAATCACAACAAAAAGAGTTAATTTCCTACAAACTAATCCCATGAGACCAACCGCTATGTACGATCTATTCGATCTCTCTTTTTTTATATAATTCAGTGCAATTTGTGAGTTTACTCAGTGAAAGTTTGCATGTGAAGCGTATAGCAGCAATTAAAAACACAATAACTTTATATTGACATTAATGATTATAATTTCGAAATCGACACTGTAACAATTACGTTACACATTTATTTATATTGTACACATATGTTCATGCAGTTATCAGTTCATATTTAGAAATTGAAGCATTTCGTAGAGACTGCATTATGAAGTACGAGGAAAACCAAAAAATAAAAATAAACTTCAGGGAGAGAAACGAACGAATTACAAAATGGCTACACGAGAATTCCTTAGATAAAGAAGATGAGCTATTGCCCTATTTCTACATCGAGAACTTTGAACAAGGTCTTCCAATTTCACTGGAGAAAACCGAGGATTCTGATTCATCGTCAACAATTACTTCTTCAGCTTTTTCTGATGACGACATTGATGAGAATGATTCTGTGTTTGGCTCGATTTCTGATGAAGACCAAAAAGAACATCTGAGAAACAATTCGAATAGTCGAGACAAGTTGGACAGCAATATTGTGATTAGTAAGACTATTCAAGGACTCGAAGTTGTAGCTGTTAAGTGGAGTACTCTGAACAATGACTTACTGCTGAAAGTTGAAAATAAACTCGTTCCAGTCCACAAGAACCTACTCACCTCACATTCAGTATATTTACGAGAGAAACTCCAAAAGAGCGACGACTTGATAGTGGATGTGTCGGGTACGTTGAACGATATTACGGCAATTTTGGAAGTTATTTACGAGTGTGAGTGGCGTATCGACAAGCAGAATATCGATAACGTGTTGAAAGTCTGCAAGAGTTTGAAGTTGAGAGATGTTTTAACGGACTGTCAAGAGTATAAGAAATTCCTTCAGAAAAACAATCGTTTCTCGTCGAGCAGCAAGAGGCGGAAGTCTAGGAAACTGAAGAATCTATTCAATTGGTAGCTTCTTTATATCCACTTAGC
>JAUEKX010218160.1:0-10447 GCA_031834005.1 Dendronotus venustus
TAATAATGTTTTGGGGGTACCATTTCTTACTAATCTATCTTTGGTTTGTTCCTCAGCTGCTTGAGATATCAGTCCTTGTGGGATTCCCAGGCTTAATCCTCATTGACAACGGCCACTTCCAGTATCCTTGAACAAATGGTTGGACTTGCATCTGTCTGTTTGTCCCTCTCTCGCTCTCTCTCTCTCTCTCTCTCTCTCTCTCTCTCTCTCTCTCTCTCTGTCTCCCACCCCATTCATTCTGCCCCATGACCTGTTGATAATGTGCTGCTGCTGTTGTTGATGTTGTTCCTTGACACCTGGTTCGATACAACAACGCCAGTTTGGGCTTGCTGGTCCTGGCCACGTTGGCGCTGTCTCTTGACCTTGACTTGGCGGGGGCGGCCATCTTCTGCCTGGCCCTCAACTACAAGCAGATGGAGCTGTACCACGCGGCCCCCTTCTTCTTCTACCTGCTGGGCCTGTGTTTCAAGCAATCCGCCTCCAAAGGGTCAGTCAGTCAGGAAGCTTATTAGTTTGGGAAATGAATGGAAGTACTGATGGATTATTTACCTATGGATAATAAATTATTAGTTATCAACACTAACGTTGTGGTGCACGCATTTTGCGGGTAGCACTACTTCTCAGCCACTGCGTTGCACGCATTATGATTATTGCAAGTGACGGCGGAGCTCATTTATCGGCGAGATACTTATAGTACTATATATTACAGTTATTTCCGTTTGATGACAAGCAATTTCTAGTTTCGTTTTAACTCGGTGGACCCCTACAGGTCTGAAAATCAGGCACCGTTGTAGTCTAAAAGTAGCCAACTTCCACACCATACAAATTTCCACAGCACCTCTGATTGTATGTATGTACGTGCCTTAAAATGGCGTCACACTCGGGTAAGATGTACAACAGCAGTCAGGAGTCACTCATGGATAGAAAAAGTAATATAAAATATAATAGCTCCCTGCGTTATCCCTGTCGTTGGTGTGTCGTCTCCCCGTTTCAGCTTCTACAAACTGATGACCTTGGGCCTGGTGGTAGTGATCACCTTCCTCACCGTCTGGTCGCCATTCCTCTCCTCCACGGACTCAGCGCTGGCCGTAGTACAGCGGATATTCCCCTTCAACCGAGGGCTGTACGAGGTGGGTGCGGGGGATTCTTGTTGCTCTGGGTCCACGCTTGTGTTTGGTTGGCTGGGGTCTTATCTTCTTATGCATTCCTTCAACAACTTGTTTTGAAATTGCCTAAAACTAGAACATGATTTTATACCCCTCTTTGATTGTATTCTTTGGGATAATGTTGATGACAATCAAGAACTTTCCATGAGGATAAAAACAAATTTCAATATAATTTATAATGGTATATATCCCAAGATGGTGTCGGTGTGTTCCTGTGACTAATGGTAATGTGTGTCTAAATCTATTTGATGGTTCCTGTGACTAATGGTAATGGTAGTGTGGGTGTGTGTCTGTTTGATGGTGTAGGTGTGTTCCTGTGACTAATGGTAATGTGTGTGTGTGTGTGTCTGATTGATGGTGTAGGTGTGTTCCTGTGACTAATGGTAATGGTAATGTGTGTGTGTCTGATTGATGGTGTAGGTGTGTTCCTGTGACTAATGGTAATGGTAATGTGTGTGTGTCTGTTTGATGGTGTAGGTGTGTTCCTGTGACTGTGACTAATGGTAATGTGTGTCTAAATCTATTTGATGGTTCCTGTGACTAATGGTAATGTGTGTCTATATCTGTTTGCTGTTCCAGGACAAGGTGGCCACTGTGTGGTGCTCCCTTTCCGTCATTGTCAAGTTTAAGGAGCTCGTGTCGCACTCCGTCATGGCGGCTATATGGTGAGTGGTGGGCTGGCTGGATATTGCATTGAGTCCTTAGGAAAGACTCTTAACACAATTTTTCTCTTTTCGACAAAAGCGTAGAAATGGCAACACTTCAAATTTTTCTATTGATTGTTCACTTCTGCTTTTTTTAATTTCCTCTTCATGAAAATGTTAAAGAACTTTTTTTTTTGAATGAAGAAAGCATTGAAGACGGTATGCCACTAAGTATTGCCTCATGCTGGGATGGTTAATTTGTTCCCCTCCAGCCTCGTGTTCACCGTAGCGGCCCTGCTCCCTTCCTCCCTTCACCTCTTGAAGAATCCAACCATCAAAAATTTCCACTACGCCGGGGTAAGTCATATAAATAAAATAAATGAAATTCGCCTTTATTGTCCCAATGGGCTCATTGTCATTTTGGGTTCAATTCCGAAGAAAGACCGAAATAATCCGTGCGTCTTGTCTGAAACAGAAATTGATTTATGAGAAGACAAATTTTGAATTGAGAGAATGTCACTGGTGTTTTTAAGAATTCAGGAGGAGATTTTTATACAAGACAGATGATACATTGACAATGCATCATTCTGCATTGCTTAGAAAATAAAATGTACAGTACTTTTTTTATAAACTAGTATATTTTGTTTAGGTTAACCGGTATATTTTTAAGTAGTAACTTTTAGAGTTGATGTTTATTCCATCCCACATTTCTACTATAGCATAATGGGTAATGTGTCACCTATTTTATTTCCCTCTTACTTTTACCAGATAAACTCGTCGCTGGTGTTTTTCCTTTTCTCATTCCACGTCCATGAAAAGTCAATACTGCTAGCTGCAATGTGAGTAGGCGTACTGTTATTGGCCGGCCGTCCATCCGTGCATTCATCTCGTTTTCTATTCTCTTCTCTTTTGTCTTATAGATTAACATTCGTCCATGTATACTCACACACCTGACTACCACCGCCATTCTGCATCTCTATGGTGGGAGGGGTGGGCCAGGGGTCTAGGTACAAGGAGTAGCCTGGATGGGTAATCTAGGGGCAAACAGCAATAATGTGGTGTGACTTTGGCTGTGACTCGAATAGAGAGCTAACTAATGATAGGCGTATCATCGACATTGGCTCCAATGGTGCAATGCGTCGCTATCTCCTCCTAATGAGAAACGGTGACCTTTGACCCTCCTATTGACTGACTTGCTGGCGACGGTGGTAGTGGTGGTCTGCCCTTGCTTGGGACAGATATCGTACACACCTCTACCCTCACTCTAGCCTGGTGTAGCCATGGGAATGAGTAGCAGGTACCCACTCACCACACATCACATGGGTTGGGGAGAGTTATCTGTGACAGACAAGTTGTAGTGTCCATATATATCCATTACTACTTGGCGCTACAGGCTACACAAACTGGGATTAGCTCCTACTCTGGCCACCCCCACACGTAGGGACATCCTCCACCCAACAGGTGAATACCATAGGGGGGGGGGGAGGGTTAGGAATCGGGAGGTTGTCTTGGACCATGGCTAATGAACTCGTTTTCCTGTTTCAGATCAGCTTGCCTCATCGTTAAGAAGGAGCCCTTGGTTATCTTCTGGTTTCTGTTAATTTCAACCTTCAGGTAATTGGGTCATAGTCACATGCTACTTGGGTTACGTCAGAAGTCTTTTTGTTTATAGAGAGAGACGTTTATTTAAAGGCATTTACCAGTTGTGTCATGAAATGTACCTCGTTTTTCCGATCTGAATGGTATTTTTTAAAAATATGGTCTAGATTTTTCTACTTACGGCATTATTATTCCCAGGCAGCAATTATTACCATTGACGAGTATGATGTCTTGTTACAGTTGTCTAAAAATTGTATCACGTTTCTGAATACACCCGTTATTTCAATGAATGCATTATGTTCTGCTTGTTCAAATTTCCATTCATGTCTACCTTGGTACCTTAAACCGTTTGTTCCTTGCCTTAATAACTGTTTGTACCATTCCCTGATAACCGTTTGTTCCATTCCCCGATAACCGTTTGTTCCATTCCCCGATAACCGTTTGTTCCATTCCCCGATAACCGTTTGTTCCATTCCTCCATGCCAGCATGCTACCCCTCCTCATCAAAGACGGGCTGGTCTTACCCACCATGTCCCTGTGCGGTCTGTTCTGGATGATGGGCTTCCATTACTTCCCCTTGTTTAAAAGTGTCGACAATAGAACCAAGATGGCGGTGAGTGTTGCTTTTGCATTTTTTTGAAAGGTCCAGGGTTCAAATCCCGACCTGGCCCGACGTTGAGTCCTTGGAGAAGACTCTTTACGCTATTTTCTCATCCTATTGGAGACAGATGTAAAATTTGGAGGTCCCCCCAGCGTTGTCTTTGTCCACCTAATTGTAAACGCGCCTAACAGGTCGCATGTCTTGTCTGATTTTACATGTTTCGCTGGGGATAATGTGGTAATGTGAAGCACTTTGAGCATGGTGATGACCGTGGAAAAGCGCTATATAAATGTTATCCATGACTACATAGTCGTAGACTCTGGGACGTGCTCATTTGACTCGTTCCTATTGAGTTACGATAACACTGATGATAACTGCGGGTGAGGACACTTGTCCAGCGTATGCTCGATGCTTCGTGCGGGCTCATCTTATCACAATGTTTTGTCTGGCTTTCTTCCTTCCAGTTTTCCGTCTCCATGGTGATAGCCGTGTGCCTGAGTGTCGCTACCTGCATCGTCCCGCCCCCACAGAGATTCCCAGACATTTTCCCGTTGCTCGTCTCCATCTATTCGTGTGGCCATTTTATCTTGTTTGCCATTTATTTCCATCTTAAACAGTTTGACATTGATTTACGATATAATGTGAGGTTTAAACAGTTAGGGAAGAAAGTGGATCAAGCTATTGCAGCCACCGTCATTGAGTCGGAATCGACTTTCTCAGACAAATCGAGCCAGTCTATGATGAATTTGAGAAAGAGAAAACCATTGAAATGAGGCATCTCTGTCATAATAATGAATAATGTTTGTGTGAATGGAACCAATGATTACTAATAGTATTATTTTTCTCTTCCTGACATTGTGTGCTTTTTAGTTCGTGGATGGTAAGCTAAGTTAACCCTAACTGTACGTCATGGGGTCAATATGACCCCAGGGCTTTTTTTCCTCCCCTTAGGTACGTGTGAATTTTCCTTTGAAACTTCATGTAATCCTCAACCATTCATTTCCTCAAATGGCTATTATTTATTGATCACAAAAGAGTGAATACTTTATGGACCACATGTCATTTCACAACACGTCCAAAAACATGACGTACAGTTAGGGTTAAAAAATGACAATTCATAGTTTTCAAAACAATATTATTTGTGTGTGGGGGGGGTGGATTGTGTCTTAGTCTTACTTAATGTTTTACTTTACTCTTTTATGCGTGTTATTTTGATCTTACACAACGTACTTACTTTCATGGTAGGACATAGTGTAATTCAATTTCTGTTGCAAGAATGGTCAAAATGTTATTTTTTCTCGAATCTCGGCTTGTACTTGTACTTGTAATCCCCAAAATCAGGACTGTAGTAGTGGTATTGATGGTGTTTGATTTGCTTTTCATTTGGTCCTCATTGGCACACGACAGACATAATTGACTGAGTTGTGTACTCGCATACCACTGGGATGTCCAGAGTTGAGGAAAGGTTATTTTTTACAGCTTTGACTCAGCCTGTGGCTGTTCCAATCAAGTCCTATCGCAGCTAGATGGACTATAAAATGAACAGAGAATCTATGAACTAAAAATGTGTTGAACCAAGAACTAGAAACAGATATGTTTAATTGATTCATTGATTCAACTTGTCTAACTACAATCAGTGCTCATATTTCTCTTGAAGACTAATTGGAAGGTATAGGTCTATTGTTGCTTTTATTTCCTTAGGAGAGATTTGCACCAATTCATTAGGAAGTGTCTACGAGTTGGCTGAGTGCGTGAAATTTAAAAAATTTGTAACTAATAACCGGTGATTCAGACGTGTTCTGCAAGTGTCCATTCCATTTTATTACTATTAGATACAAACAATTGTTTTTCTCACGTCATTTTATTAGTGTTGTTTGATTTATTATTATTATGGTTTAGTTTGTTAAAAATCAATGTTCTCATTGAATGTCACATAACTTTCTGTATAATTTATAATATATGCCTACGTTGTTTTATCCACGCAATAGTAACATGTGACGGAATCGTATACTGCTGATTTGCCATTGATGAAATTCACCTCAAAAAGTATTGCAGTTGGATATTATAAAATTAAATATATGAAAAAAAAGGATTTAGTTGTGTTTGTTTGTATCATATCATAGTTGGTATAGCGCTGTATGTCAGGTACCCTACCTACTACGACTACCAAATATAAAGATTAATGTACTGTGTACCGATACACAGTGGGCACCGAGGTTGCATTCAAGACCAGTTGAAATCCCTGTATGTGACCTTTCATTATACCACCTGATGTAATGTCACATATAATGAAAGGTCTCAAACGAGATCATGTCGTCAGTCCCGACGACCTCGTTGAATCCGACTTCCACTAATACTAATAAGTATAAGGGACACGAGTCTTCCTTTTTCTATCTAGTCATTTAGTCCATCTCCGATTGGACTTGAACCAACACAGTCAAACCACAAATCTCGTCCCCTTCAGGATTCGAATTGAAGACCTCCGCGTGGCGGACAAGTTTGTACTGGAATGTTGATCAGGTCTTCTGTATAGAAGTGGACAATTCAGGTGAAATAACTCTAATACTAATAGTAATTTTTAACGTTACTTATCTAATACTATGAGTATGAGCAAAGTCACCCCCTTTGATGATACAGTACCTAACATAGCCTATATATCTAATTGAATATTTCATTTCGACGTAAATGAGCCTTTAACTTTAAGTAAGGAGACTGCTGTAAGACTATTCCTGTGGCATCAGTAGCCTGGTGGGTCCAGGGTTCGATTCCTGGCTAGGCTAGATGTGGAGTCCCATGGTTTTCCCTCAATAACCAGGTGCAAATGACACTGGCACAGCTATAGGCAGAGACAGATCTTGTCAGTAGGAGGATAACACAAAGCCTTACTGGCTGCTGTGCTGAACGAATTTGTATGAACAGGCCTGTAAATCTTCAGCCAATTGTATAATTTCACTTTTTTAATTAACCAAGTACACTGAAAAGCCATTAGTTTTTTGTTTCCACATTGCTATTTTCATTGGGATATGAAATGTTTCAGACTTTTTATTTTGCTATTTACACCCCTGGAATTAACCTGTTCGTTTGATATCCAATGCCTTATAACTTGTAACGCGTGCGCAGTGACGGCACTCAGCTCTGTGCTCAGTCTCAAATGATGAATGAGGTAGATACCCCAATAAACCACCTTTGACATAACATAAAACTGGGAAATACTATGGATCAGGAACTACAGCAAGCATGTGATCAGTCCACTGTGCCCGTCCTTGAATGGCGCTATGAGCAATACTCTGGGTATGAAAGGTAAATCAATCGAACGAGAAACAAGGAATTCTTTTTGCTGCCATGCAGGGTGTCGGGAAAATTTCTTTGACGTCAATTGGACCCGATAAATGGACTAATTTGTCGACTAGTCTGGTAGTATTTGGATAATGTTTCTTTGCTACGCTATCACCTGCACTGTGTGTGGAATTCTATACCCTGCACAGACACGTAGCCCCCCCCCCCCCCACCACACACACACTCCACCCTTACCCCTACATCACCATGACAGTGAGTGTGGCATTTGTGGACAATATCGTTTTGTCTTGCTTACCTCGTATCTTACCTTTGTATACTAATAGTTCATCTATTCGTTAAGCCTTTGGCGGCGAATAAACTAATACTACACTACATAGAGTACTCTAAGATTCATCATTATATAAAAGTATGAAAGAACAGTTATAAGAAATATCTTTTTTTTATTTAAACTGTTTTTTAACAACATGTTCATTATTTCTTGTTTTATGGGATACTTAATCTGTTTTGCGTTTCGCTGCTTTTGAATTTACAAGTCGTAGATCTTACCCGTGTAGAAAACAATGAAGAGAAAGAAAAAAAGTTTGGTGATTTACTTTCCTTTGGCTTCATACAGCATTATTTATAGAATCTGTCCCTTTTAATCCTCTTTTCATTAAATTTTTCAAAGCTATTTATCATCCAGGAAGATTAGATAGGTAAAATGTTATTTACGGTTTTCTCCGTCCCTCCCTCAATGTCTATCCATCTCCCGTCCCTGTCTGCCTCTGTCAGTCTGTCGGTCTCCCCCCTCCCCCCTCTCTTCCCCCATCTCTCTCTGTCTGTCTCTGTCTCTCTGTCTCTCTGTCTCTCTCTCTCACACACAGACACACACACACACACACACACACTCCATCTCTCTCTGTCTGTCTCTGTCTCTCTGTCTCTGTCTCTGTCTCTCTGTCTCTCTGTCTCTCTCTCTCTCTCTCTCTCTCTCTCCCTCTCTCTCTCTCTCTCTCTCTCTCGTCCTCTAATCTCCATTTAGCACCTCTCCTTAACGCCCATCACTCGACTCTCTCTCTCTCCCCGGCCACCTTAAATCCCCCTGTCCTAAACGAGCCCTCTCTCCCCCCCCCCCCTCCCCGTCCCCTTACCATAAGCATGTCTCGTGTCCATCCTACACATATCTACGGGCAGCCTCTTGGTACTACTTCTACCACTACCTCTCTACCTATCCTGCTGTGGGTCATTCTGCTGTTTGTTCTCTCAAGAGACACAACACCGCCTTCTCGTACCATTTCACATTGCAGTATAGGAAGGAACTGCCAACACACAGACATAGACAATGGCTTGGAACATTTCTAACATCAAATTATTCTCCAATATGTGGACAGCTTGCTTAGTTGGCTTGTGTATTCTTCCAAATGTTTTATTCGCACAACAACAGTCAGGTTAGTAGATAATATACGTTTAATGAATTTATTGGATTTGTGTTTGTTTAGTTTCATCAGCGGCATTATCATCATCACTATCAGCACCACCGCCATCACCACTTGCACGACCACCATTAACCACCACCGCTGACGACAATGCGTCGAGTGTATTTCTCATAGCGCCATTCAAAGATGGGCACAGTGGGCTGATCACCTGCTTGCCGTAGTTCTTGAAATGCAGTGTTTTCCGACTCTATGTATTGTCAAAGGTGGTCATTGGGGCATCTACATTATTCCATTTATGACTTGGCATGGAGCTTGGTGCTGAGTAATGCATCTAGAGTACTGATCATAGCGCTATTCAAGGACGGACACAGTGGGCTGATCGCATGCTTTCCGTAGTTCCTGATCCATAGTATTTCCCAGTTCTGTGTTATGTCAAAGGTAGTTTATTGGGGGATCTACCTCATTCATCATTTGAGACTGCGCACAGAGCTGGGTGCCGACACTGCGCAAGCGGTATAAGGCATTGGATAGAAAAAAACAAATGGAGCTGGGTACCTACACTGCTAACGCGGTATAAGGCATTGGATAACAAAACAAAACAGTGTCTGGGAATACATGACACAATATACAAAATCTTATTAGAAGGGAGTAATTCTGGGAAAAGAGCTAAAGGCAGGCAGAGGAAAATATAACAACAGCAACTGAAATAAAGATGAAACAACGCAGCGAGATAGCTCTAGATCGAGACGAATACTACTTTTTGTATAGGGATGATAATCGTTTGTAAACAATGAATTATAAGAAGAATTGGTGAGCAGAAATGATAGATAGATGTAACCATTCATCTGCCTTTTCTCTTCCAGGTATGCCCGTAGCCCCGGAAGTGGACCCCTTCGCCCCACTGGGCCCCCCACCCAACGCCCCGCCCCCCTTCCCACCGCAGCCCAACATGGGCTTCAACCCGGGCCCCGCCTCATACAGCCCTCCCCCTCAGGCCTACAATAACTTCGCGCCCCCTCAGGCCAACAACATCCAGGCGTACGCCCCCATCAACCAGGGACCCCCGGCAGATGCCGCGCCCGTCGGAGCTCAGGCCCCGTCCTCCTCCGGTGGAGAGATGGAGTTCGAAGGTGGCAGCGGTGGTAGCGGTGGAAGTGGTGGTAGTGGAGGGTCCAACTATGTCTATCCACCCGCTTTCTCTGGATACGGGCCGCAACGTGAGTACATTATGAGGGGGGCTGGGAAACAGCCTTGACAAGTGACTTCTTAACCTCCGAATCCGTACAAGGTAACTCCTTGACGTTTCAAGGCATAGACGACGTCTATGGCTGTGATGGTCTTCCTCTTGGCGTACTCGGTGTAGGGGATGGCATCTCGATGGTATAATATGGACAAGATTGTGGTTCTGGTAGCCGAGTGGTTAAAGGCGTGGGCTTTCTAATCGAGACGGATTGGAACGAGATTTTTTTCTCTCCGCCTTATTTTCTTCCTAGAACCCGTTCTTCGGAGACACTGCGCAGTAGATTATGAGGAATCTATTGACCCAGTTTTGGGAGCGGGCACTGGGAAAGTAAAGATTCTTCAAGATAGGCGCAGTGTTTCCATTGGCTGGAAGTATAGATAGATAAGTAATTGAGGAATGTGCTATGTACTAGACGATAGTGATGTATGATTGGTACAAGGTTTCCATTAGATGGAAGTATAAATGGTCAGTGCTGAAAGACG
>JAUEKX010218270.1:0-10445 GCA_031834005.1 Dendronotus venustus
TAGACACATTAATATTTGTTTTCATACAGTGTAATATAGCATTTTTGTTAGTATTTCATCAAAGGAAAAGATGTTTTTATTTTTTACAAAATCGATTTTTCCAACTTTAGTTCGAGATCCTATTCTTTAACATATCTATCAAATAAGGGTCTATTTACACTATACTACACTTCTCTATTTCGTTTTAGTGGCAGTTGCTACTGCAAGTTTAGTTAAAGGGAGTAATTTTTTTACGGTTACTCTTTATTGTTTTACTTTCTAATTTGTTTTATTGCTTTTATCTATTTCTATTTGTATTGTATTTTATTATTATTAAAAAAAGACAGCATCCATTTTTACTATGTTTCGATTTCTCTTCTTTTGATAAAATGTCTTGTCTTACAACAGATTTTATACAAAATATACAAAAATACTAAAAACACCATAGATTCTAAAAAATGAAAAAGCCTTTTTAAACATATTTATGTATACAATAAAAATTAATAATTGCACAGCAATTGCTATTATGAAAAGTAAACCCACAGTGAGATAGACTAATTTAACAGTCCTTAGAGAAATGAATGACATAAAATAAAGAATAATTAGCCAATGTAAAAATCTTACTATGACAATGCCATACATGCTATTGTCAAGACACCTAACAAGTCATATACAAACTAAAAAGTGCGCCGTAAAAAGTAAAGATAGTACAAAGCTAATAGCTTACCTAAAACCACACAGAACTAGTAAGTAAGGCCAATTGGTAGAAAAGTTTTAAGTTTAAATTGATAGAAAGATTCACATTGTCTATAGACATAGGTAAATGTCTCACTAAACGAATTCTATAATGCTGCTAAACTCAACTTTAGAATCTAACATCAAAGTAATTTTCCATGATTTTGATTAGGTTACTCCTAACTCTTTTCACAAATATTAAATACACGCAGATCTTACTTTGTATTATCCACATTAATTAAACCTTTTAAGTGATTGTCTCCAATATGTAAGAAACCTACTGACAACTTCTGCTTCTTGGACCTCTAACGTTCTACTACTTGAAAATAAAGATTTTACATGATTATAATTTCAAACCTAACCCTAACAAATATCCTGCGCAAATTAAATCTCCATGAAATTTATTTTTCTCAAAGTACATTAAAAACAAATTTTAATTCGAAGCAAAAAGTTCCAATTTTGCTACTATTTACTGTCCGTTTAGGGAACTAACTTTGATTTTTTAGCTAGAAACATAGTAATTTATTTTCAAACAGAGTATAAGATTTAAGATTTCTCAAATTGATTGCTGTCCAATAAAATTCTGTCGTTTTACAACTTGGAAAACTGAAGCTAAACGGTAGCCATTATAACTATTGTTATGGCTTTCTCATAAAATACATTTAGAATATATGATTCTATTAAGTCGAAAGAGAAGGGGAAATAGAACATCGAGAAAATTGGTAACATTGATATTGGTCCGTAATTAGCTTGGTAAACATGGTAATAACAATTTCCACCGAGTCATACTTACTTTCTTCATAAATATCAATAATAATAAATGATAAAGAGGCAAGAGACACTGGGAAAAAAGTGGGCCTTATGTTGTCTTATATTTTAGTTAATTTAATTAATATATATTTTATATAACTGTAACTTAATAAAAACATTCGCGAATTCATTTCTCGGCTAAGTAGAACAGCATATATTATAAATAGAAATAAAAATTTAAAACTATTTGTATAAAGATTACAAAATAAGATTCTCGAAGTCATAGTTTTAAAACTCGTTGGATATTTCCTTTCATTCAAATATACATAATGAATAAATAAAAACTCTTTACAAGAATCGAAATAAATCACAAATATTGTTTAAAACTTTATAAATAAATTAACTAAATTGTTAAATGCAGTATGCATATGTTATATTACTGTGAGTTACATATTGTAGTAGTTCATATGACAACTTCGTCCCAAGGCTTCAGGTTGTATGTAAGTACTATAGTATTAGAAAGTCAATGGACGCGAATGTGTTTTCTTTTATGATTTATTTATGAAAACGATATAGGAATAGAGGATATCACAAAAAAATCAGAGAAAATTGCTTATCAACTTAAGAATATAAACAAGAATTTACTTTTTCTGGTGGTATATGATATATGTTTTATAATCTTTATATCCAAAACTGAAAAGAAAAATATATTATACTACCGTTTTAATTCATGGCTGAATAAATTGAATATTAATTTAAATAGTGACAAATAAACTCTTATGAGAACAGCAATTTAAACGAAATACGAAGTCATCAATATGATTAAGCCAAGGCTGTACGGTATCACTGTTCCAATGGCAATCAAACAATGGTGGCTTGTAATCATTGTGTTTGTTTTGACAGTTCAACATGTTATTTCGATAGCTCAAGAAAGAATCTTTGTAAGCAATACTGGACAAAAAATGAAAGCATCTTTTTTACACATGGATTTTTACAAAGATAAGATGTTGGTGGTTTCACCACTGTCAGCATTCCTGGAACCAACCGCTCAACATTGTCGTCAACAATGTTTGAAATCTCCACCTTGTATCAGTATGAACGTCAAACAACACAATGTTACATTTGTAACTTGCTTTTTATTGGACAAAGATGTATTCATTGAATTGGGAAAATACAAAGATCATTTTATTGATGCTATCGGAGTAGATCACTATTATATTGTTGTATGTATTAAAGAATTGCAGTTTTATTATAATTCTTGGTGAAAAGAATACTTTACTAATTATTTGTTATATCATAAGAGCAATTACGATTATCGTTGTTGCTGTATCCAACACAGTCTAACAGTCTCTTAGAAATGTATTTCCAACACAATAATATTAACTCTAATAAATTAACTAATTTCCAGGATATCTTAAAGTTGTTAATCTATATTTAATTTTAGAATAACTGCCAAACTAAGGACTGTCCAAACCTTTCACAGTGTACACCAAACTATAAAAATGAAAGTTCTGAATGCAAATGTCCAGGAAAAACCAACGACTGTTCAAAAGACAGTAAGTGTTATATTATAGAGCTGAACATTCACAAACAAGTTAAACAATGTGCCAAAAGAAATTATCGAAAGTAGTGTTTACAGAAGCTGACAAATCTAGACTATAGGCTGTAACCTGTTATTTTGACATTATCACTTAAGGCTGATTAAACGAAAGAAATTCGTATTTTATAAACTTTAGAGAGTAGACACGAAGTTGTGGTTTAATTGAATTAACTTTTGCTAATTAATCATTATTATTCATTAGAGAACAATCAAAATACGTCCCATACATTTTTGCTTTATTAGAATCTGGAGTTTATATTATTAGTAATCACCCTCTCCTCTTCATTCACAACGATATCATTTTAAGAAGCAAAATTCAATTAGATACCATTAAAGTTGCTAACATGTTCTAATAGTTTCTAATGTGATGATATATTTCCATGTGTTCTTTTCATTATTATATTAAATTTTAGAGTTCAAGCCTAAGGAAGATAATGTTTTGAAAAATATATTCACTATGCCGACAGATTGGAGTCTGTCATTTAATATTACCATACCTGATTTTAATATGGAATCCAATTGCGAACTTTTTCGAGTATCATCCGGGAAAAGCAACAAAAATTATCTGGAAGACCGAATAATTTACCTACAAATATATACAAGTGATAAAGTATTACGTGTGTACTCTGCAAAGCACGATAATTTTAATGCACTTAAAATAACTGCAGATGTTACAGTGGGAGAAACCTACCAAATCAATATCACCAGAAAATACGAAGGCTCCTCATCTGGCGATCCAAATAAATGGAGGTTTATTTGCAAAGTAAACGGGTTAATTATTAAAAATGAAATTGATATCAATCTACTGCAGTTTAATGATGTCAAAGTTTTTGCAAGTTGGACCAAACTTGATCCCTGTGATGTTGAAATCAAATCGTTTAAGTTTCAAGAATCAACAGCGGGTAAAAATTTTATATTACAGTCTGTAAAAAAGAACCCACTTGCAAAAATTTCGTAATACTTTTTTCATAACAAATTTCATTTTGAGTTGAAAGCATTAAATAAATTTATAAAAAAAATTGTAAATTAGATAGAGTAAAAATTGAGCTCTCTACTGATAAAACATTGATATGTTTATTAATTCTTCTCTTTGATAAGAATCGATAAATTAAATAAATAGATAGAAGCGATTGCTTCTTTTTTTATAACATGACAGTATGCTTGATGCTTATTTATATACTAGTTGAATTGCTCGACCAATAAGAAAAGAATTAAAAAGATTAATCTAGTTATTAATACACGTCATACAATGGTTTCACTCTATCTCTAACTCACAAAGGACCAGATAATTTGTTTGACATAGAGAAATTTTGAGATAAAGAAAAATTAACAAAAATTGGATTTTTTGAAAACTAAATTTCGAATCTTCAGTGTTCTAATTTTGTACTCCAATGCACAAGACTCTTCTTTTAAAAAATAAAAAATTCCGTAGAGTTATTCTAAAATAGGTTTATAAAATCATATAGGTTTAAAAAAAAATAATTTATGTTATTTTGCTTAAGTATTTCCAGTCTGTTTTCATTATACAGTTTTTGCAATGGAGAAGAAGAGAAAATGGAAAGTTTACTAAAACCATCCTTTTTTTTCTCCGTGCTCATTAGTTTAGAAGATGTGACATAGCTGTTACTGGAAAGGTTGTTATTATTGGAGACAGTGATGGAATGCACGTATTCTGTGTTCTAATCTAATCCTAGCAAAATTCGATGATGGAGATTTTGAAAAATAGATGTAATTTCATAGAAATGATACAAAAAATACAGCGCATACTGTCTTGATCTTGCTTTTTACACGAATTTTAATTTATAATCATCTTATTTACCTTATTATTCCATTTCTCCAGCCAACCATCTGAAGCCTTGAATAATCATATTTTTCAGTAAAACTCAGTACTTTTCTTTGATCAAATTACCATTAATCGTGATGTTTTGGCTTCTTTAAACAGTAAACCATTTGAAAACAGTCTATCTGCTCATAATCACAGTCTCCAAACTTTTTCAACTAGACAATATTTGTTGTTATGCCATGCTTTGTAGAATCTTAACTTTGTTCTTCATCCATGTTGACATTGTGTTTTTTTGGATTAAATACTTTTCTGTTGCCTTTTTGTTAGTCAGTTTTTCTTGATTTCTCAATTTACCTCATTTTTACCTCAGAAGAGTTCTTCTTCAATATAAACACTGTAAACAATGATTTGATTGACTGTAGAACTCTCTATCTGGACAGTTTTAGTACAAAAATTGAATAATTTAGTTGGATTTTTATTGTAAATAGTTCCTAAATTGCAAAAGAATTCAAGATAGAGAAAGAACTAGTCAGATGGGACCGAGATTTCTGTTCGAGATAGAGAGGTATTTGAGATAGAGAGGTTTGAGATAAAGAGAGGAAAATACATTAGAGTCTACAAAAATGTCCAAGTTACCAAGATCTTAGTTTGATAGAGATGTTTGTGACAGAGCGTAGTCGAGAAAGAGAGAGTCCACTGTTTATAATTTTATTACTTTATTTTTTCATTATACCTTAATGACATTTACAATAACAACCTTTCACGTACATTTAAAATACCTTTGCTACCATGTAATGGTTTAAAATTTTTTATTTCACAACAAATACTTTGATAACAGAAATTCTTGATTTACA
Organism: Dendronotus venustus; assembly: GCA_031834005.1. Taxonomy (NCBI): domain Eukaryota; kingdom Metazoa; phylum Mollusca; class Gastropoda; order Nudibranchia; family Dendronotidae; genus Dendronotus; species Dendronotus venustus. The sequence continues at coordinate 5,702 of JAUEKX010218270.1, forward strand.
GAATCACAAAATATAGACAGACCTTCTTTTCTTATAATCTAATTATATGAGTCTAAAAATTAAATTGGAAATTTCTAAGGTGTTCTAACGTGACATCATACATAAATGTGGGTAATATTCTTAATTTCTTTAATAACTACCAAAATAATCGGTTATCCTTTATATTATTGATATTTTACTTACTCCAGATGTAAGTAGATGTAATTTCTCAAAATGTTACACATAGCATAATAAATGAGTATTTTTTCTTTCATTGTCATCCAATCCTTTTATAGATTTAATAAACATTAAGTAAATTTTTAGCATTTATAACGTCTTCAATATTAAAACATTATAAAACTTATAATAATTGGTGACATCATCAATAAACATATGAAAATTAAATTGCCTTTAGGTTAAATAACGAAGTAAATAACTGTATAACACAACAGTTCATTAAAAACTAACTATGTAACAGCAGAATCCAACTATACAGTAATAATAAAATACTTCTAAATAAGATTTTATCTCTACTTTCAGTTTACTGGAATTCACCTGACATGAAATTTCAAGTTGTACCAACACTACAGGAGCAGTGGCTAATAAAGTTTTCTCCCTTTATAAAATCTAATGATATGAATGGAAATGTTCAAGCTTTAATTCAATTTGGCTCGTTTCTTTGGTTTCGTGTTAATTGTGGACCACAAGATTACATGTTGAATGTAAAGATCATATCCGACACTGGTGATGAGTTGATTGAGAATTTGTCAATATTACCCTCGGATAGATTTGCTGTAGTTATTGCATCACTTAGTTTGATCCAATCGTGAACAAGCATATTTTTGAAGTACGAGTCGATGGTTTGCTTGTATTATCTTCTGACAAACTCAAACCAAAAGTACGAAACGATTTGCATGTAGATGGAGGTATCTGCAACTCAAACTTGAAAGACATTGTGATAAAAAACCTATGAAGCTGATTGATGTCGGTTCGATTATGGAAACAAATGAATTGAGTTTTATCGAAAAATAAAGAACGTCTAGAAAATGATAGAAGAGTAAAACTTTCTTCTCAATGATTGAAAGAGATTCTATATTCAACTTTGAAATTTAAATTCAACTCAAGATTTGAAGGTTTTTTTAAATTTATTATTCGTACTAGTTTTTGCAAATATTTATCACACGCATCAATACTTTAGTATTATTAAAACTCAGTATATTAGACATGTAGAACATTGGATTCTAAGTATCTAGTCTGTTTCTTGTAGGTGTAATGTTTTTATACTTGAAAATACATGTCAATGATTTCTATCCATATGAAAAAGACTGTAATATTTTATATTTGAAATTTTGATATTATTCCACCTGTTTTTTAATAAGGTATGTATTTCGATGTAAATTTATTAGTTTTGTAGCTAGCATGACAAGAATGGCATAAAAGCTATGGAACTTTGATGGATAATGTATAAAGATTGTTTGTTATATTACTTTAGTTTTTGCTGTGAATCTTGTCATTTAACTTTTTCCTATTTGAGCTATACTGTATAATGTTTACTGTATTTTTGCTATTTCTTTATTATTTCTGCTGTATTTTTTATTTTTGCATTTTTCATTTCACTTTTGATGTAAAAGAAAAAATTATTATCGTAAAAACTAAGTTCTTCGTAAAAACATTGTTTGAAATCTCCACTTTGTATCAGTATGAACGTCAAAAAACACAATGTTACATTTGTAACTTGTTATTTATTGGATGAAGATGCATTCATTGAAATGGGGAATTTCAAAGACTATCTTATTGACGATATCGGAGTATTAATTAAGGATTGCATTTTTATTTTTATTTTTGGTGAAAAGAATTCTTTACTAATTATTTGTTGTATTGTAAGAAAAATTATGATTATCGTGTGTTTGCGTTTTTTACTCCATACATACTTTCCCCATAATTTTGTTTTGCACACATTTTAAATATGATTTATGGTGTTCTCTCAGACTAATAAGAATGAAAACTTATTGTCGTATTCAACACAGTCAAACAGTCTCCCAGTAAGCAAAAGCAAAAATAACTGCTAAACCAAAGACTTTCCAAACTTTCATAGTGTACACCAAACTATAAATATTGAACTTCTGAATGAAAATGTCTCTAAAACGACAATAAGTGTATTATTTTTGAGCTGAACATTGACAAATAAGTTAAACATTGTGCCAAAAGAAATAGTCGAAAATTATGTTCACAGAAGCTGACAAGTTTAGACTTTAGGCTGTAACCAGTTATCATGACAATGTCTTATAAGGTTGAATAACGAACGAAATTTGCACATTAGAGAACAATCAAATTACATCCTATACATTTTTGCTTTATTAGCATTTGGATTTTATATTATTAATAATATCCCCCTCTCCTGTTCATTCACGATGATATCATTTCAAGTAACACAATTCAATTACATACTATTAAAATAAAAAAAAAAACAATAAAAGCTTTAATTTTCATTATGCTTTTCTCGAATCCTTAAGAATCATAAAAATAATGATCATTAATTGAAGTTGGACATGAAATCGAATTGCGTAATAATAATAGCCGTGATTAATGATTTTGAAACTGAACATAGCGCAATTTGACTTCACTTTGAAGAATAACCCAAATCTCTAATCAGAAAAAGAGAAACTTCACCAAAATATACTTATACTCAAAGTCGATACGTCCAAAAAGATAATAACGTCATGCAAGGTGTTCACATTGATAATAAACATTTATATGCTAATGAATGTTTTCGATATATATAAAATATATTTTATTAGCTTTAATTAATTTGTCTCGTTTCTTACTTTTCTTGTTAGTAGAGAAAAATTTCAATTAAAATTTAAGCTCTCACTTCCAACTGGAGAAATATATTTTAAGAACTTGTCAGCATTACCATCTGAAAGATTTGCTATAGTGGTTGTTACAGTATTATTTGATCCGACCGTGAAGAAGCATATTATTGAATTATAAGTTGATGGTGTGATTGTATTATCATCTGATGAACTCATATCAGTAATTCGAGAGGTATATTAAACACACACTTGAAATGCATTATAAAAAGAAACTTGATGAATTATGACGGATGAATTATGGAGTTAATTCAAGTTATTAGATAAATGTCTTAAAAAAAGAAATTAACTTTTTGCATAAGTACAAGCGCCTGAAGATAATAGTGTGACCCGTTACTTTACACGAATCTTTTACATTGTATTAGCTGGTCTAAGAAAGTGAAAAGTAATCACTGTAAGTCAAGCTAAAATTTACTTACTTAACTAAAATTAAATTCATAGCAAACCAGAAAAACGTAACTTGGTCGTTTATAAAATGTATAATTAAATCACATTGTTTTTTTACCTTACTTTTTTATGTTATTGTTTATATGGAAACAGTTTCAAAATATAGTTGCTTACTCAGGAAATCACAAAATCTTTATGCAAAGAAACTTACTCAAAGATATCCATCGTCACTTTAGATGTGAAATTTAGGTTCTAAATTTAATGTTAACTAAGTAACAGTATTCACTAATAAGAAAAGGAAAGTATCGCTTATGAAGAGTGTCAAATATCCCAGAATAGATATGTTTAGTATTTTCCAGACATTTAATTGTTTTATAATGTGATTAAATTATATCTTATTTTATATATTGTTATATATATAATTATAGGATATTTTTTAAAGTTATTATAATTTTTAATAAGTAATTTTGTTTCAGTTTTTAGTATACTGGATCTCACATGATATGATACCAGGTTGTACTATCACTACAGGATCAATAGTTAACAATATTTTCAACGATTATGCAATCCAACACTTTGAATGATAAAGTGTTAAATACATATGAATAATACATTCAAATAGTTTTGTAACGAAATAATTTATATGAACATGAGTTCCTTGCGTATAAAATATTATATACTTAAAGATATTACTAATATATATCGTGGGCAGTGGCTAGAACCGGACCTGGGGTCTCGCTCTAGAATGGAGAATAATGGCGCCTCCTTCCCTCCACTAGCCTGGGTTTTCACCTTAAGCAAGTGATATTACGCCCAAGCTTCCCTTGTCAGGGTTACGACACCTATCAGTCAATGATGTTCTGGCAACTCGTCGTCCTCATTGGCAACAGCAATGTTGTTTGTCAACTCGACATCCTCGTTGGTACCCTGGCGGATATCAGAATCAACTCGGTTCCATACTCGGCATCCACTGCAACAGTTTTCTTCATTCGGCCGTCCTAGCTTGCTTTGCCGTCGTGTCCATGGAGTCTTCTGCCAAGGGAAGTTGTTCTAGTCCCAAACAGCTTCGTCATACATCGGGACAGCCTTACAGTTTCCTTTATGAATTTTGAACTAACATTGATACAGATATTACTACTGCATTCGAGGTAACCGATGAATACACAATCTCTATTCAACCTTGCACTTGGTGCATGGAATGTTCGCACGACAAACGATTCCACCAAGTCGATCAGGCCCGAACGAGCAACTGCAATCATTACACGAGAACTCGCTAAAGCTAACATTGATATATGTGCACTGAGTGAAGTTCGACGAGAAGGACAAGGAAACCTAGTCGAAAGAGATTATACAATATACTGGAGTGGAGGGACAAAGAAGGAAGCCGGTGTTGGATTTGCAATTGCCAACAAATTATCTTCCTTTGAAATGACAATCGTACCGATAAGCGATAGATTGATGGTGTTGAGGATACAACTCAATTCTGGAAAGTACCTCAAACTCGTTAG
>JAUEKX010218380.1:0-10445 GCA_031834005.1 Dendronotus venustus
AGCAAAAAGGGAACTTGCTCTAAACCAAAATGTCTTTAAACCGAAACGATTTAGAAGGTCCCCAAAATTTCGGTTTAGGGTAAATCTACTGTAATATGATGGTTGTAAATTGTGACAGAAGCCCAGAACAGAACGTGGATGTTATGACTTTCTCCATCAAACTCCTTGTACTAACTTAGTTACAATGCCCTAAGAATAATGATAGATCTTTATTGTCCATTTATGGAAATTTGTCATTTGGTCACAATATTACAGAGACATGTCATCATAATTATACCTGCATAAACGCGCGCGCGCACACACACACACACACACACACCCACACACACACACACACACACACACACACACACACACACACACGCATATTATGACCTCACATATCTCAGACTGACATGGCTTTTTAAATTCTAATTTTTCGTTTTTTACTAAGCGATGGAATTTGTATGGATATTCCCTTTTCACGAATCAAAAACTGTGCCTTTTACCAAATCTTGGACTTATTCAAAATGCCTTTACAGATGAAGTGAGCGTTCAGTTTAGTTTATACATGTTGCTACTTAGCTTTGTTTTGAAATTGTGGACACACAATGGACTCTCAATTATTGCTTGTTGAGTTTGCCTACTCTTTATTTCACATGCGGGGGAACGACAGATCCGTACCTTTGAATAGGAAGACAACAAACCCATTGCATATTATGAATATATCCTCCTACTCCTACGTATTGATATCGTATTACCGACCACAGACTGCACCCCAAACTAAAAGTGTGTACAGTGTCACCGGATAAGGGTGAACGCACTCCAGTGAATAATGACGACACCGACGAGTATGACTATGATGATGTAATGGTTTACCCCTGCGTTAATGGCATGTTGTCGTTGTTTCCCTGTCCGTCCGTAGGCCAGCCCCTGACGTGGCTGTGGCTGCCGTTCCTGGTGTTCCCGGTCCTCCTGAGGATGCTGGTGGCCGTCATCATCAACTCGTTGCCCGCGGCAGTCAGCCCGAGAGGGGCCGGCAATGGGGCCAGGCCTGGCAGCTCGCAGCACCACCCTCACCCAGCAGGCGGGGGCCCACCTCGCACCGGCCTCTCGTCGTCCTCCTCTCGAAGCAGAAGGAAGAAATCATGCTGAAGAACACATTGAACAGTTTGTGTGAGAGAGTGTGTGTGTGTGTGTGTGTGTGAGTGTGTGTGTGTGTGAGAGAGTGTGTGTGTGTGTGAGAGTGTGTGTGTGTGTGAGTGTGTGTGTGTGTGTGTGTGTGAGTCACATGTTCACTAGTGTTTGCAGACTAGATAATGTCTGTATTGTTAATGCAAATTAATCTTCTTAGTCTAGGACAAGCATTAGCTTATAATGGACAGCAATGCCCTTTTCAATCATGAAAGAGAGAGAAATGATGATATATTATATTATGTCGTTTTGTATGGATTTTCCCCTTCTTCACGAATCAAAAACTGTGCCTTTTGCCAAATCTTGGACTTATTCAAAATGCCTTTACAGATAAAATGAGCGTTCAGTTTAGTTTATTCATGTTGTTACTTAGCTTTGTTTTGAATTTTGAATTGAAATGTGAATGAAATGGTGTATAGCCGAGTAGTTCTTCAATAGTAAACGAGTCAAGTTTGTCGAATGGATGTTTGTTGGTCTAGTCGTGGGTATTTTAATAAACTAGACCTAGTGTGTGTCTATTGTGATGATGTGTACAGTATAATGAAGGATAATGTTTTATCAACAAAGCAATAATACTTAAAATTAGCTCTTAATAATTAAAAGTAACACTCACTAAATCCCTTATACTTATATTTATATGTATGTGTATATATGTCATGCTTCCATTGATTCGACAGTCACGCAATCAATGCACTACCATTTCCATTTCCTCCTATCTTAGTACATCCAGGGTCTGCCAGTGCTGGGTTATTGTAGACACACCATACTATATGCATGTATCTCTATGTTAATGATAGTGATAGAGGGACTCACTACATACCGTACCTCTATGTTGGAATTGAAATCGTGGTCAGAAATGTTGGACTAACACTAATACTAACAGAAAAGCTAAAAAACCCAACAACGTAAGGACGTAATGTGAACAATTATTGGTGTGCAAGAAAACAAAGTTCGGAAAATCCTGTCCTTCTAGGTAAGCTAAGACTAAGACTAAGATGAGATGAGAGATATACACAAATCCTTAGAGGAAATGGTAATGCAGGCTTTGCTGTAGATAAATCTAGGAACTAGACGGATATCGGATATAGTTTTCCCAGTTTCTGGCCACCCCGGTGTTCTGTAATTGTTTATAGTCGGTGTAGCACAAACGTTGTGGTCTATCCTTGAGTTCGTCTCGATCCAACAAATTGAGCCTGGACTAATGACTAATGAGCCATTTGATTTTTTGGCTGATTAATCCGAGGATTTTATCTAGATTGTTTTGTATGTCGTCAATTAAGCGGTATCGAAAGCCATCGTTGTGTCGTAGTCAAACTCTGATCATTTCACCCATCATGGAGATATTAACACAGGGTTGTCGTAAGGCAGAGAAGAAACTATATATTTATATATATATAGATATAGTTTAATATTTAGCAAGTTTTAATGTACATAATTAGCTTGGATGTTATTTGTGCCGATTTCATAAATATCCATTTCTAAGTCTGAGCAAAAGCGCATGGGATGAAGAGTTGTCAAAGATTATAGTTACGTTATTGAAATTGGAATGTCTCGCTTTTTATTGTGTTTAAGCGTAGATAACTGTTGAAAGTTTATTTTACGGTTCAAAATGAATACAGCACAATCTTTATGTATTGAATGTATATATATACATCTATCCAATTGCATATTCTGTGAACAAAATGTAGCCAATATATTGTAAGTTTTCAAATTTTGTTCTTTCACTTTCAGTTTCCGAAAATTTCCTCTTCTATTTGGATTTAATCTCTCAGATGTTGAAAGGGAATTGTCTTTATTTCAGGGAGATAGCAGATCCTTACTTAGACTTAGACTATCTAGGCTCAAAATGTAAACCAAATGTTGGTTCTTTTCTCCTCAACGTTGAGTGGCCTAAGAAGTGTGTTGTGTCCGACCCCCTTTGTTGTACCAGAGGCCAGACAGGAGAAGCAGGACTGGAGTACTAGTAGTAGTAGTAGTAGTAGTAGTAGTAGCCAAGTGCAATATCTTACCTCCATTTTATGTTTATGAATATTTCACACTCTGTCTCCTATTTCAGTCTATTTGACATATGTATATATTTCAGTCCATGCTTTATATGATTTACTGTAAAACTATTTTCCTCTATTTCTTTCTTTTCTTTTCCAACCCCTGCCTTGTATGTAATCAATGAGAATGAATAGTATTAAAGTTTTAGCACAAACTGACATTACCCATCCGTCTTCTTGTACCGCCATTGATGCGATATCTAACGTATTCATCACCGTGTCATTATCGTGGAACCCATACATTGAAACCTGCACATGTAAATATGTAATGTAATATTGATACTACTCTCACTCTAAAGTTACATTATGCAAACTTGTCGTACTACTTTCTATTGTCTTTGATTATTGTTTAAACTTAATAAATATTACTATAATTGTATTGATAGCATAGAAGACCAAGAACTGGACTGAGAATTAAATTATTACCGTGTCAAAGTAAAAGGCAAAAAATAAAGACAAATTCAAATATATACTATTATAAAACAAAATGAGTGAAAAATAAGGATTCCTATTTCATAAACTACTGAAAAGTATCCAAGGCAGTCAATCAGGAGGAGTTACTCGTACGTGATAAAATAGAAGGCGGGCAACACACATTCACACTATACTATTACTAGTATACGATATTTAATATTAATACCATACATGATGTATTCAAACCATTGTTGTAAGTGCCTTACTACACTACTACTACCTGGTAACCATGTAGGCCTTTGGATTGATTACAATTAGAATGAATAATTAACTTCTGTGTTTTCAGATCTTCAGAGTCAGAGTAGCCAATTTTTAACTCACTGTATTATTGATTATTAGGATAAGAGTAACATACCCATTTAAGTTAAGAGGACAATTACCCGTAACTCAGTCATACATTCAAAACGCTAGGCAGATATTGACATAGGTTAGATAAATACTTTCTCATCTCCGAATCTGTTAGATAATCAAATTACAATTACAATGGTATTTTATTTTTTCGATTTCTTTGCAATCTGATATATTTAGTTTAAGATTGATTTCAATGAGATTTCTAAATGAACCTGATGATAGTGATAGATCATGTTTGCTTTGATCCTCTTGAGTTCAACTATTGACTTAACGAACTGATGGTAATGGTAACTATTTGAATGAATAAATCCACAAAGAAAATTATTAACTCGACACAACGTTAACTAGAATCACTTGTGCCTTTCAACTGAATGCTTTCCCTTTCTCAGATACCGTGATAGGTGATCAAAATCATTTGTTGTTGTTGCCCTCTCTCTTCTTGTGGCTTATCTTTATCTGGATTCTATTAATAATAATGTTATAATATTATGTACAATGAAAAAGTCATGATATTGCCTTGATATATAGGCCTACTCTTTTCTTGATCACCTACGCAATAGTAGAGTTTTATTATCTAGTTTTTATTTCTGTGCAATTGTTTGTTGAAATCAACAGCTAGTCTATTCAGTCTTTCATGATACTGTTTATCTGTTTATTCTTGAATGTTTTGTTCTGTCAAAAGACAGAGAGAAATTTTAGTGTTCAAAATAATCTGCGAGAAGTTCAGTTGATTGGGCACATCTCATTGGCATCCGACAAGACTTGATAACTTTTTTCTCTTTTTTTTTTGTGTAACGTAGACAATACTTGGTAAATGATGGGAAAGAGGATTTGTGGATGAAGTGAATAAAAAAATGTAAAAAAATATTCTAGTTTTGAAAATGTTAAAATTGAAAGTTTATGTTAACATTTTAACTGATTTGGCAAAAATATGATTTAGTCCCTCCGAATTTGTATTTACCCCAAGACGCTGTATTCCCTTTCCACATGTAAACCAGTTGCATATTATCATAGTAGTGTCTAAGGTTATATTTGTATCACCACGATTTATTTCATTAGTAAACTTGTTTTTCTAATCACACATTACAATGCTCTTTTCTGGTTTTTTTCAATAAGTGAATTAATGTACACACAGTGGGCGCTGATTCAACGAGGTCGCATTCAACAAGATGTCAGCTACAACGAGGCCAGTTGAAATCCCCGTATGTGACCTTTCGTTATACCCGATGTAGCGTATCACGAAAGGTCGCACGCGAGATCATGTCGTCAGCCCCGACGAGAATCTGGCTTCCACTGTATCATCATAGCGCCTATCCAGTCTTGTCTTCACCATGCTTTAAGGGCTTTACAATACTACATTTACCCCCAGTGAGCCAATCATCTTTCAGTTGACGAGGAATTTTCAACTGGAGAGGAGATGAATGAAGTTGTTACCACCTATCCCAAGAACTCAATATCGGACCCAGTCAAAATTCGAACCCTGTACTGTATGAAAACCAGACAAACATTCTGTCTCTTTATGAATGAATTCAAGATTTGATACATTTCATGATTGTTAGTTATTTCAGCAAACCACTGTTATTACTAAAGCCGTTAAAGTTAAAGCAATCCTTAGCTTATAACCAGGGTACTTTTAAATATTGTACAAATAGGACAAAATAAAAGTGATTCTTAACAATCCTGTTACAGCCAGTGTTATAAAAAATGGGTTGAACTGTACAGCATAGTAAACTCCGCTGTTCTCCCCAGAAAATAACATGGATCAAAATAGTAGAGGTGAAGGTTAACTGTCTTCACCTGGAGTTCAGAAATGTACAGACTGAATCTGCTCTTGGCCTTTTGACATGATACAGAAGAAGAAATAATCACACAACACAGATAAGGAAGCAGAAGATTTTTACTATACAAACTTGAGGTGAACTAAATTTTAATTTTGAATGTGTCAAGAACAGATAAGATATGTAAATTTTACAAAAATAAATATACTATTAATATATGTGATCTTAGCACGCATGCACACACACACACCATAGTATGTTAGTAGTAGTAGTAGTAATAGAAATGGTACACGCTGAGTCCCCGCCTTCATCAGGTGCTGGGACCAGAACCTCTGCACATAGAAATGCATTCTCTTTCATGTGGTACAGTACAGAGTTACATAACTAGTATTGAGTAATAATTATTTTACAAAGTGAAAATCTACGAGGAGTTTTTCACACATCATAGCCAAGCCTTGTCAATTAAGATATTTTAAATCTACCTAACTACTAATACTAACTAATGACGTGGTCATGAAAAAAAAAACTTTCTCAAAGCATGATGCACAAATATAAGCAATTTAGGCCTCACTTTTAATTTTAAATATTTAACCTACTGGGCCCTGGACCTTAATGTCCAGATGTTGAGAAATATGAACAAAATATTAACATATATATATATATATCGATCATATCAAAACTTCACACAATAGATCACCATGTTCACTACAGTGGAAACCACTTATATGACACGCACACAGTCACACAGTACAAATACCTCCCCCTCTCTTTCTCACTACCGTCCACTCAGCACACTGCGGCACACAGTCGAACCATCCCTCTATCTCCATCATAGTTCGGGTACCGTACAACTGACAACTGAACGTGTGGCATAGCGTAGTAGATTTATGACTGACCGCCCATCATTCAGTTTGTTCCTGCACGAGATTTTCTCAGCTTTTCTGCTTATTCTGGTAGTGGTAGCATTCTGATATAACAGTACAGGGATCGGATATAACAGGGATTTTGCTCTGGTCCCATCATCCCTGTTATATCAGGTTTCCACTGTATTAGCATGCAAAAGAAGAAAGGTAAATCTGTTACATGTATAGCTTTTCTATAATCACCCACAAAAAAAGTAAATAAAACTGCAAAAGTAAAAATACGCACATTCTAAAAGCCTCACGCAGCGAATGGCAGTGTTAAAACAATGGACACAATCATTTCTAAATATAGATGGGACAGGCAAATGTATCGTCTGTTTCAGGTAAGTAATTATTGTTTGAGCTTAAGTATATTTGTTGGTTACGTGTGTAAGCGCACACCGATAGTATCCGTGTCAGGACCCAGTGAGGTTAACAACTGGGACTGTAATATTAATATTAGATCTCTCTCACCACCCTCCCTCCCCACTAAGCTATGGAGCTGGTGGCAAAGGACAGAGATATATACAAATCGAAAAGAATGTTACATAGTTAATTAATACATAATAGTATTATGTAGACATTACCACGATCAGAACTAAGACTAAGAACGTGCTCAATGTATTTTACACGATAGCGCGCGTATTGAATTTCAATCAGTGTATTAACAATAATCATTTATTGTCAAATATGTCATGACAGAATTAAACATGCAAATCATAGAATAGCTATAATAATGACATTGACATAGGGACAAAGATTATAGGACTAGCAGGACCTAAGAATAGAAAATGCTTTAAAGTTTTCTCTTGATCATTGGGTCTATTCTTGCATCCTCGCTGGTGAGGAGGAAATGGATAAGAAAAATGTACACATATTATACATAAAATTATAATTATAATGCAATTCCACTTTTCTCCATGATCTGCTACACGTTTCCTAATACAGTGCAGAGCGGATATATCGACATCGTTGGGACCGCAGTAAAATGTCGATATATCAGATTGACAATTTAACCAGTAAAATGTTGGTTGCATTACACTGGAACTCTGAATACCCAAAGCCCATGGGTCATATGTGTCTGTGTTAGAAGATTGGCAGAGTTTACGTTTCTAGTAATGTTGGACCTTTAATCAGTACACAAGTGACGCTCAGTGATTGATCGTTGTCATTAATGATGGACAGGGTCATATTACGGTCAAAATGCACGATTATTGTTGATATCGATAGATCGCTATGTCGATATAAGCGTCTTCTGGTAAAATTGATGTCGATATACGAGATCTTTATTTACAAATGTTATATAGCAATACAAAACGGGACTTTTACTTTGATGTCATGTCGATATAAGCGTGATGTCGATATTATAAGGGTTGTCAATATATCTGCTCTGCATCGTACATTTACCCAAGAAGAAAATGAAACTTATCACACATATATATCTAAACTAAATATGAATATAAAATTAGTGAGTAATGCGAGTCATTACATGAAGAGTAAAGAGACTGCACGGATGTAGGGAATAAATAGATAAAGGAAGAAAAATTGTCTCCCAAAAATCAGCGCCGTGGCTGGGAATCGAAGCCAGACCTTTGGTTTGCCGGACCAATATGCACAACCAGTCAACCACACGCTCCACTCAAGCTCTAGAGACAATTATATATCAATATCATCAGTTTTAATCCAGTGTCATATTTTGATTTTCTATCGTGTAATGCTGATCAATGTAGTTAGTTAATTCTTAATGTATCAAGTCCTCCTAGCATGAGTGGGTGATTGGGCAATGAATGTGAATGGTAACAAATAAATATGGTGTTATTTCCGCGACATGATGTGAAAATCACGGCTGCCTACTTTAATCAAATGTATTAGTACCATTAGCCCTAACACCACAACAGTTACTTAATGAATAGCAATGCTGTACTGCATCATACTCATGGACTCAATACACTGAGGTATCTTCAACTCAAAAGAAAAGTTGTACATTGAGTCGAGACAAGTTGACTAGCTATGCCTATCCTGGTACAAACCTTGCATCGGGCCACCCAAGACGGGCCATTTGTTGTGGAAATAAGACTAGGACGAGGAAGACTAGGAAATGTGCTTGGACACAAACTATGACCAGCCATTTGGTGCTTCAGTTGAGAATAGTAAAGGACTTTATTAAAGGTAGCTTACTTGTCTTTTTCTTTATACCGTTTTCATAGTGTCGACCCCAAGCTGCCATGCCCAGTCTCAAATGGTGTATGAGGTAAATGGCCCAATAGCCACCTTTGACTTTGACAAAACACAGAGCTGGGAAATACTATTATGGATCAAGAATTTATAACAATCAAGTGATCAGCCCACTGTACCAAATGGTATTATTAGCAATACACAGGATGCATTACTCAGTTTCTAACCACAAAAACTTTCCTATTGCCTTAATGTTGCCTCTCACTTTCACTTCTATATAGATATACATGAGAGAACCAACCAAATACATAACACCACAACATTTTATGATGAATAGCATTAAAAAAAAATTAAGATTGGAGCTCACAAACCGAAAACATGAATTTGTAATGAGGTAATAATAATAATAACGATGATAATGTACACTTATAGTGCACTCATTTCTCAAGTAAACTAGACTCTAGGCGAATAAAGAAAGAGGTGAAGAAAAATACAATTTTGAGCTTTTTGAATTTATTTGATCTTGTAAATGAAAGACAGCAGTCTCAAAATGATAAATATCATGTCAGGACAAATTTGGTATGACATCTCAGTAAAGGAGGAGATAGAACCAACAATGTTGCGTTTAAGGCGGGGGAAAGTGGTAATAATTCCATACCATATTCAATATCACCTCCGGTATTACAACTGCAACACATACAAGTGATTTGGTGGGAAACGTCATAGGTCAGTAGTCAAGTCAAATGTTCAAACAAGTATTTCAGACTCAACTTTGGCAGAGAGAGAATAAACTTGTTAATAGTATGCCCATTACTGGGAAAATTTCAGGTTGTAATTTGTATCGTTTACATAAAAAAAGTATAATACGATTGCATATCATTATCATGTGAAATGAAAAAATAGCTAACGTATAAATTAAAAGTCCCCAGTAAAAATCATGTCTTAACTGTGTAAATAGGCAATAAAATCTTTATGAATAGAGATATAATTCATCAAAGTTTACAAAAACCGGTCCGGTCAAAATGTGTAACATTTTCATTTGAATCAATGGAAAGCGGAAGAGTAAGAGAGCAATTCTTTCTCCCAGCCAGGCAAACACGTACACTAGAGTGGCGAAGAAGATGTCATGTATAAAATGGTCATAGTTCTATTCTTTGTCATACGAATTGCATTAAATCCAAACAGAATTAGTTCATCCTGAAGTTCAAGCCAGAAGAGATTGTATTATGGGAAAAATCTTTATTAGCCCTTTTTGGTTTATGAACAAAAATGAAATCGCTACAGCTGATTGATTAATACTATTAGTCTATAGCCTGCCTGTTGTAGAAGTTGTTAGGGTGGTGCTCCTAGGATGGTACGGCCACAGGAGGCACCTTTCCATTGGAAGGGCCATGGTACAGTGGGCGCCGTTTTCAACGAGGTCGCATTCAACGAAAATTCGGCTACAATGAGGCCAGTTGAACTCCCGTGTGCGTTTTTCGTTATACCTGACGTCACGTATAACGAGAGGTCGCATACAACGAGATCTTGTTGTCAGTCCCGACGAC
>JAUEKX010218491.1:0-10445 GCA_031834005.1 Dendronotus venustus
CAGGTAAAGTTCTTGGGACAGACTCTTTGCATAATCATTTACATCACTTCAGTCAAGTAGTAATGAACATCCTCTTATTAGCAGAGAAAATATATTTTCAGAATAGTGGTACCGTACAAAGCACCCCAGTGACAATCTGTGCTGACAAAAAAGGTTTTTTAAATGAATTCATGTGCTAGGGGATGGATGAAGTATGTGAGTCTATTTGGGTTGGTACAACTAAGAGATGTAACCATGAACATGTATTTTTCATCTTTGAATAACTCAGACTTGCCTTATTTATGTAATACAAGTGACACATATTATTCAGGTTGCTTGACGGAAACTTGTTTTGATTTTTCATAAAGATGATTTAGATTCTTTTCATATGTCAATATTTGTTTCTCAACATCATTAGCTGGAAGATCCTTACATCATCATTGATAATGAGGATTATCATCATCACCTATAGGGTAATCATTTCATTATCAGTATCATCATTTTCATCTTTATCATCATTACTATTACTATTTATTAAAAGTACCTAATCTGCAAAATGACTAAAATAAAAATCTATTAACATGAAGTATGAAGGATATTTGATATTACAGTAGGATTAATACAAATGGAATTGAACTGTTGTGGACATTATGGAATGGCCATTCTCAAGTAGGTATGTATCCGTTATTCAATTTTCACATTTCAAAAAGTCTAAATATTTTTGAATATGCTCAACTAAACACATGATTTGGAAACAAAGATTGTAGCCAATTTAAACTGCAGTCTCAATGGATCTGATTGAATAGGATCAGACGTTTAACTCATCTTAGCAATCAAGAGTGTTTTTTCTTTTCAAACAACCCAGATGAATAGCTGTTGTTATGGTGCATCTTTTCCTTAATCACTTCTTTCTTTCTTGATCAATTTACATTTCGTACTGCTCTGATGACTTCCTTTTTGCCTCTTCACTCTTACATCCCTTCATTTTGATAATTTCTGTAACTAGTTCCTGCCATATTGTTTTTGGTCTACCTCTGGGTAATTTTCCTTGCTGCTAACATTCTAATTTTTGTTTTGGTATCCTATTATCATTCATTCTATTCACATGTCCAAACCATCTTAGTTGACTTATTTTCAATTCTAAACTTTCTGTTTTCATTTCTTCTCTAATTCTGGTGTTTTGTATTATGTTCACTTTTGTTTGATCTTCTTAATCTTGCTTAATCTAACAATACGAATTTTCTTTAAAGAATAGCAGGATGGTATGAGATGCTCATTGGACAGTTGAATTATAAAATGATTATATCATGCTTTCAAAAGTTGTCAATCAGGTCGGTAAAATGTTTTGTTAATCTAGCACTTTTGATTAAAATATTTGTACGCACAAACTTACATCCTACACAAGGAACTTTTTATTGTTGTTCATGACAGCAGTCATTGTTGTATATACTTAAAACCTGTGTGAATGGGAGTTAAGTGATACAAATAAAAGACATAATAATTACCACCTATACTGAAGACAGAGTCTCACAAAGTAATTGTAATAAGAAAGCAAGGATGACTGAGGGGTTAGCTAAGTCCATTGAAGTCGTCATTTTAAGAACCTGGCATCATGGCTTACTCTAATGGCCTCTCTCTGCAAACTTTTGTGGTTCTGATGGCCGAGTGGTTAGAGGCGTGAGGTATCTAATCTGGACGGAGTGAGTTCGCGTCTCGCATGGTGATAAAAAATGTTTTTTCTTCCCTAGCCTTTGTCTTTCGGTACTGCTCATTTACACTTCCAGCAAATAAAAAACGCTGCGCTTCTCCCTTCTAAATAGCTTAATTCTAGTTGTTAAGATGGATTTGAAGCCTACATTTTCCATGCTTGCAAAATTTTTTTATAATTTGTCCCCAGCAAGCCGCTGAGAAGCTGATTTACTGATCACGGTATGTAGCCAATTTGGTTATGACAGCGACGATATCAAAAATCAACACATAACACTTATAAACATCTCAAAGCATATACATGGAAACAAATACCACAAACAACTATATATATTATACAAACACATCTTCACATTTAGATAAATTCAGACACACATCCATACATTCAGATAATGGCACTTTCTAAAAGAAAAGTCTCTAACCTGGGAACCCAAGCACCCCCATTAGAAGGCCCTGAGTGTGTGTTGAACAGTCGAGCTTGATGAGCTTCATAAGCAATGCTCAGGGAAGTTGTGGCCGAAAATTGGTCATTACCAGCAACGTCTTTGCTGAACAATCCTAACAATTCCTCACACACTGCGTATGAAAAAAGGAGAAATAAGTTTAAATTAGAATTGCCTTCTTTTGGTTTGTTTAGGGGGTGCTAGAAATTTTTATTGTTGACTTTGATATTTCTATGTTATCCAGTATTTGACCAAGTTACTTGATAACTTAAACTTATTCAAATGTATGTTTCAGAAGCCCTGGTTCGAAGTCCTAAAAGTGCCATTGTCGCCCTAGCTTTATTAGAATCAGACCATTCTGTTTCATACATTCTTGACAAAAACAAGTTGGCAAAAAGGAAAAGAAGATAACATGAAACTTCTTTGACATCTTTTTAATGCATAGAAATGTATAGAATAAAATATAATTTTCCCTTTGATACTCAACAAAGTTAATGGGAAGAAGAAGCCAAATTAAAATATCAGCCTAGTGTTTTACTTATGTTCATAACTAATTGATCAAAGCAGGATCAGATTCTAAGGTTAGATTAATAACTTTACAATGAAAACACGATTTGATTAGAAAAAAACAAAAAACAAAATAAATGAGTTGTTCCCCACAGTAAAATCAGCACTTAATATTTCCTTCTGAAAATTGTTGCAGCAGCAGCAGCAGAAGCAGTGGCTCATTTACCTTGGTTGGTAAGTGTGGAATAACCAGCAGTGGTTGAGGTGGCAAAATCTGCAGTTGTTCTACCAATTGGGTTTTCAGTAACGGGACTTGGGCTGCCGTTAGGTCCTGTTCCAGGAGCCAGCGTTGGTTTGTTGATTGGCTCACATTGGCCAAATGTAATGTGCTCAAGAATACCTTTGCGACAAATGCTGTAGAAAAAAAATGTATGATAATGTATGAAAGTATGAGAGATTCTTTTAGTTTCTGTCATTATTTTTTTTAACATAAGAAATGAGGAAGAAAAGTATTAAACGGGTCAATAATAAATAGTAGTTTCTGATTCCATTAAAAAATCTTATCTATTTGACAAAATTGTCTTTTATTGTATAACACAGGGGAGTGCATTTAGGCAGCAATTATTGTGTGACAATTCTCATATCTGGAGTTTTTCAAGTTAGATTTACAAATATTGTTTAAAGTCACTTTCTGTCTGGAAACATGAGGAGATAGAAAAAGTGAAACTGAAAAACATTTTTGTTAAGAAAGAAAAGCAATCATAGGTCTTTTAATAACTCTGCTTGAGATCATTTTTGCGGTGCAAAAAGGGGAGATGATGAAGGTTTAAAGCAGGCCTTGTAACTTATAGTACAGTTTGCTCCTTTAAATCTACCTCGTGTGAAAAATAAGCGATTTGATTTACCATATTTCGCAACTTTCTCTGCAGACAGTTGGGTCTTCCACTCTCTCCCCTTCTCTATATTTCTTGCCATTAATATCACAAGCTGGTGTCTCACACAGAGCCTCAGGAATACAGCTCACAGGTTCGGAGAGGGAGTCATACACCTAAAAGGTAGGGGGAAAAAATCATCAGAATGCATGTAATTATATTCCCTGTCTGCATTGTTTCAATAATCTAAAAACATCTATAAAGATATTTTAAAGAAGTCTTCAATAAATCTTATCTAAGCGGCAACAATCTAGAACTAAAACTTGCCATTGTTTAGTTTCAAAATCCTTTATCCTGAATGAAACATTGAAACAAAATATACATTTTTGTTTTCTCAAAGAGTAATTAATGGAAAATATCAAGTATACCTGTCCCTCTGGGCATGGATGAAGGTCACATCCCTCAAAACAGACACCTTGAGAATCTTCACAATCCCTGGATATCTGGCTGTAAACAAGCCTGTTCTCGCATGTCTTTTTAGGACAGTTAGAAATACAAGGGTTGTATGTCTCACAATCTTCACACTGGATTGCTGGTGAATGAGAAAAACGATTCATTTTGATCAGCTTGAAATTTCTTGAGGAAAAAAAAGTGGGCTAGTATAGATATCAATAATTGATTAATAGTAATCATCCACCCAGACAGAGCCTTTGAGCCTAAAACATTTGTTATTATCATAATTTACTCTATATTCATTAATTAGATACTGTCTTTTTATCTAACCAAACCTGACAGACATGTGGTATGCAAATAACATGGGTCTCAGGTGTTGGGATCGAGAGTAGGTATTTACTAACCACAAAGATCGTTGCTTCTCCACAAAATATTGATGCCATTGATAGCACATTCATGAGCATATGCTGCAATTGCTGTACACAGACATTCACAGTCTCCTCCCAAGTCGCATGCACAAGAATCAAAAACACATCTGAGGACAAGAAAAATAATTGACACACACAATGCATTGTTGGTTTTTAAAAAATGAAAGTAAAGCTATCATTGCTATCAATTTGATATTTTGGAAGTGACACATATTTTGATATCTGTGCAAAATAGTTGTCACTACAAAGATTATCTAATCTGATGTCAATGATAAAATTGATAAGACTTCAATAGAAGAGTGAATAAGAAAGTGAAACATTGAATTATATCAAGTAGGCCTAGGGTACAACATCACACATAAAAGGAATTATTCAAAGTGAAAAACATATCAAATATCATATTTCAATGCTAAGTAGGACTATCTAATATTGACATGACTGAACATGTACCTGTCTTTGAATGGTTTATAGTCCACAAAACTATGACAAGCTGAAAACAAATCAGAGCTGATAACCGAACACTTCAGTTCTGCCCAGGATTTTCTTTGTGGATTGGTTTGGCATGTATCAGTAATTTCTTGACTCGGAGCACAGGAAGATTGTACCCTCCAACTGTCACCAAAAGTGGTTGCTTTTACCACTGGGAATCCACCTTGGCGGGGAGTGAAATCGTCATTTTGATTGTGGTTAAAATTGCCGCAAAGGCCCTCCACCTAAAATGAGAAAAAGAAGAGAAGTCAAGTCAAAACGACATGATGTAGTAAAAGATTTGTGACGTGTAGAAAACCAAGCAACTGAATAAAATGAGAAAAAGGAAAACATTCTCTTTCATTTCATCTTCTTTTCCAAGTAGAGAAGGAAACTATTTTATAGCAATTTAACTGAAGAGATGAATATGTATCTGAAATTGAAAAAATAAGTTCTAGAATTCCTGACAAATTATTAAGATCATAATGTTGTTATCTGATAAATAAAGTAATTGTAAAATAGATTCCTCTTTCAAAACAATATTGAATTGTAGAAAACAATTATTCTCAATAACAATAAAAAATTCGAAACTTACAAGACCCAAGTGATCTGTTGTCAATCGTACATAAACCCTTGTACCCTTATCCCATTGGAGGGACAGGCCAAACGGGGTAGTAATGTACACCATGTCACCGATCTCTTTCACAGTGAAAGGGGATCCAGGCTCAGGTTTCACGGACTGACCTAAAAGATACAAGTTTCAGAGCAATTCTCATATATCTGTAGCTGTTACATTCATGGTCAAAAAAGATTCTTATTAGTAGAGTAATGAAAAGTCTGAAATATTCAGAAATCATTGTATTGTATGACGACTATTCTTTGTCTTTTAACTGATATAATCATGACTGCGCTTTGTGTTATTTTCCTCATTCTAGTAATGATAGAAAAATAGATTTAGAGCTAATGATGATAGCATACATTATTATAAGGAAAAAAACAAATATATTGCTTCAAATCATTTTTTGGCCACAAATGTATGTTGAACAAAACAATTATCAAACTAGGTGTCAAGGAAAGTCATCTGTGTTTTTTTTAATAAACACATTTCTTTTCATTTTGTCTTATGTATTTGATTATATCGTCTTTTATTTATGTCTTAGATAAGCAGCAATTCCACACCCTTTCCCTCTTTTTCAACTGGTAGAGACAATTCAATAAGATATGAATTTCAAAACCTCACATTTAAAAGCATTTACCATTTATGTTTTGTTTGTGTTACCAATGAAAGAAGGAGTAAAAAAACTAACCTCTTATCAGAGGAAGTCGGAAGAAGTTAGCTGTTCCTTCCTTGCCCACCACAATTTCCATCTGTTTGAAGCAAGTTACACCAGATGTACCACACTGGGTATTCTTGGTTGTGATCATGAAATTGTATGGACTGCTGGCTGTTGACTGCACCAGCACATAATCACAAGCACCCTGGAACTCATAATGACGCCCATCAAAAGTAGTGTAGTGAGAATCACCATAAGCACTGCAAGTTGATGGACAAGGCTTTTGGTCACATTGCCATTGGCGTCCTATGCAAGTACTGAGAAATGTAAAAGGCAACAAGATTGCATGAATGAAATAAAAACAATTGAAATAACAGTCATTCATAAGAAATATGTTAGTTAGTATATATTATATCAAACATAAAAAAATGTTTCATATCTAATCCTATATTTGATCACTATTGATTCATCTGAATATTATATCTTCAAAATTAAATCTTGATAATCAAAGACTTATGAAATATAAAAAAAAGAAACACAAAGAAAAGGAAATCAAGAGTCTTAGTTTACAATACATAAAAGTATTAATCCAATCTGGTAGTAAAAGCTATTAAACCTAGTAAACAGGCAGGTGGTCAATAATCAGGACAGCGATATATAATATGATATGATATAATGTGTGCGTACCATTCATTGCAATCTTGAATGTATTTCTCTCCTTCATAGTAAGCCTTTCCAGCATGATGGCAAGGACACATAGTGGCATTCACACACTTGTCTCCGTCAAGGACAAACCCTGGAAGACACTCACAACCTTTCTTGCAATCAGCATTAGTGCAGGTTGGTGGACTGTTCTGGTTTTCACATGTCAGTGGACAATTTGACATGCAATCAGTGTACACAGCATTATCATTACACAATGGCTGGACTCTTTTGATGGAGTCACCATCAGTAAAACTGATCTTGGAGCACTGAAACTTTCCATTGGAGCAAACACTGTAAAGATACGAAAGAATAAAAGTTTTATTGACAAACTGATGATACAAAGTGTGTGCATTTCAAACACATTTTTGAAATAGTTCAAGTTATGTTATAATAAATGAGACTGTATAATTGCCAGCAGCATTACAAATGATTTCATCAAATGAATATTTCAAAATGTTTTAATTGTACAGTGTAAAAAACAGGCATTCAAGATATAATTTGTGTTTCTTTTTGCTAGACACATGGTGAAATGAATGTGTCTAAATGAAGAAAGTAGAATAGTAGATGATGTAAACTTCAAATTTACCAGATTTCTGATCCCTGAAGCGTTGTGTAGCCTGGTGGGTAATCTCTGCCTTGGAAAATACACGGACACGCTGAGACTGGCACGCAGTTTCCATCGTCCTGCAGTGTCTGTCCATCAGGACAGTTACAGCCCTCGACACACTTTTCATCACACAGATCATCATCGTTGGTAGCAATATCACGACAGGTGTGCTCGCAAGGTTTGCCGCACACTTTGTATTCTTGCCCAGGGGGACACTGAAGCACTGAAAATTCCAACGAGTACTATTACATGATGATATATTATTATTGTCATTGTGAAAGCCATTCAAATTATGCAATAAGGAATCATATCATGTCTTGAATATAACTGGTTAGTTGACAAAGATTATCACAGAAGACTATTGATAGATTCATTTCAGAATGAATTACTGGCATGAACAAACGTAGCGAGGCATTTCCACTACATATTGATTCCATTACCACTGAGAGGTGTTAAGTAATCAAAATTGATAGAAAGAATTTTAATGATTTAAATCAGCTATGATGATATTCATATTGTTACTATGTTAAAGAGACTGTTGCGAATGCAATGGATGATGCAGATGCTAGTTTTGATTAACAGGAATAATATAGCGTGGTTAGCCCCTCACACTATCATGATCTTTTCACTCATGCTTGTTTAGATTAGTTCCTTCTTTGCATGGCTACAAAAAAAACTATAGAGGAGTTACATATTTAGATTCTGAAAAGAGTAATTTTGTATGTCTACAGGAAGTTCATGATATTTTCCTGTCCATTAATAATCTTTTTTTTCTTTTTTTCTCTTTCATCTATCTGTGAATTACAGTAGGGCCTACTGATAATTTGAAATGAAAATTGTGCTGGCACTGATGAATGAATTTGGATAAAGAATGGATTGGGCATTAGCTTGGTGTATCCTTGAGTTCCAAATCATACATACTGCATTCAGGTATTTGAAGTCTCCAGTCAATTTTGACTCCTTGAGCAGCGCAGGCATCAGCATAGCCACCAATGTTTGGACACATGCAGTCTTTCATATTCTCTGTGCAGGCACACAAGTCATACACGCAATCATCATAGTATGGATTTACATCTTCCACATTGTGACAATCTGAAATGAGAAATAATAGGAAATTGATTAGGTAAACCTTTTTTAAAACTAAAATTATATAATAATATGATCTCTGCCTGTTTCAAATCACAGAACAGAAAACAAATATATCATTACTGCGAAGTCATGTATAAAGGCTATTCATCATCATATCAAACAAACATTGAAGGGACTAGAAAAATGTAAACTGTTCAAGATAGTTTCATGGGTCCCATTCATTTATGAAGAGATGATAATGATATGAGCTGAACAAGGGCTTGTTTTTATCAAGGTGGCTCATAACACAAAGTGCTCTCAAACTACACTGACTACCTCTTGAAAAAACCCAATAAGGAATGGTACAAAAAGTTCCTTAAAAAATATCAATCAACAGTCTGACCTTTAAAGATATCGCTTTTCATCTTGCTGCAGAAATCGATAGCCTGGGTCTTCCTCTGTGAGTTGACGTCACAGGGGTCTGGTTTAGAAGTGATGGGCATGTCTCTACAAGACTGTTCTGTCTTCCAATGGTTGCCAAAGGCATTTGGGATTGTTTCAATATTTCCCTGCATGGTCTGGAAATCGTTCTGTTGGTTGCCATCAAACGTCCCACACATTCCAATAGTTTTGTGCATGAAAGTTGTTGGTGCCTTGATGTATGCGCGAGTGCGACCGTCCCACAAGATTGTCACTCCATTGCTCAGTTTGGCCTTGATTGACACACAAGAAGGAAACATTATGATACAAATGATAATATGGCGTCAGTCGGTCATCATCATACAAAGAATGCATTATGAGTAATTACCACATAAACGATAACACAGCTGATGAGTTTATAAAGATAAAAGGATTAGTTTCTAGTCCCCATCTTTGATACATATAGATTGTATTATGAAGTGATTAGAGCATAGTAAAGACCGTAGAAATGCGCCTTTTCAAATGTTCTCATTTATTTATTTTTATCAGCATTGAGGGTCATTTATCAAAGAAGACAAGCTTGAGTGGGTTATTTCAATAATGATTAAAATTGATTATTTCAAAATGATCTTTCAAAAACAAATATAACAGACGGAAAATGTTTTGATGTTGTCAGCCAAATAATGTAAATAACATTTACCTATTCGATTGCTTGTCCTCTCTATATATCATATAATATTTATGACTGATTCGTTATCTCACTCACCTGCATGAAAAGGGAGGAAACCATGGAAATCTTTATGCCTGGTGCCTCATAGGGCAAGCTCCTGATTTCTCTCCCGTTGATGAAGACTTGGTGGTTGTGGTCCAACCTGATGTTGAGGCCGTTGATGTCAACACTGATGCCTCTGGTGCAGGAAGCCTCTCCGTGGCCGCATTGAATGTTGTCTGTGATGATACTGAAGTCTCTGTCTTTCATCAAGTAGTAAGAGCAAGTGCCCATGAAGTTGTAGCGTTTCCCATCAAAGGTTTGGTAGTGAGGATCACCGGTTGCAGAGCAAGTTGCGTCGCAAGTTCTTCTTGTGCAGTCCCACGTTCCAGCTTTGCACGTACTGAAGAAAAGGATTTGTATTTCTTATATTAGGATAACTACTAAGCACATGACATTAACTCCAATTGCCTATATTGCGGCGCTGCTCTGCGGATGACGCGCGGGTTATTCTGGTCTTTTTCCGGAATTGAACCCAAAATGACAAAGAGCCCATTGGGACACATTTTATAAAGGCAAATTTCGATTTTTTGAATTTTGATATCATAAAGTAAAAAACAATAAAAAGAAACGTGATATCTATATAGCTCGCAACCTGAGAGTTTCCATATGTGGGGAAATATAGTTGGAAGAAATCAGTCCGACGAAAAGTAACGAAGAGCACATAGTTTTAAGACATTGGACCTATCACACATTTCTGTGGACATACCCAAAACGCATTATCGAACCTTAATGGGTATACTTA
>JAUEKX010218603.1:0-10442 GCA_031834005.1 Dendronotus venustus
GTGTGTGTGTGTGTGTGTGTGGTGCGAATGATTATACGATTGAAATCTGCTTGAAATGACTCCAATGTAAACCAAACAAAATTTCCACTCGTGGATAATAAAGATTTTTTATTATTATTATTACATATCACTCCAACTGCTATGCAATACATTTTATGGCCAAACGCAGACGCAGGTCCTACTCACTTTTGATATCTCATTTTATCGTCCCTTAAGCGTTTCACCGAAGCCATCCGAGCATCTGTGACATCCTTCGATGGCTCCTCATACTGGTGAATAAACAATTGCTTAATTTCAGACATTCCATGATTAACCACAAAATAAAGTAATCATTACCTCTAACCAATTATTCCAATGTTCTTATCTAAAATTAATAAATATCTCATTATGTTTTCTACTTTATCTAAGTTCAATCAAATCATTTTAATTATGCAATGAAAAGTATTAAATTTGAGCTTATTCTTGATATTAATCTTAACGGTTAGAAATTACGATGAGACACATAATGTAAACGCCATTGTAAAAGTAAGTAGGGAAGCGATAGTCAAATGCCATAATTTCAGTCATAAAAATCCAAAACCTATGCTAAACTTCTAATTCAGCATTATTCTCTAATATCAACAGATTTTCTACTTACAGCCAAGTATCGGCTCCTCAACTGCGGGGCTAGTTTCTTTAACTTTTCAGGGGGTATTTTTTTTCTGTTATGAAACTTTCCACCAGACTCCCCATCATCAATAGGAGGAAGTTTCTAAAATTGAAAGAGGAAAATATGGAAACATTACTTAGTGATATAAAGGTTTTAAAAGGAAATGTTGAAATTTCCATAAGAAGGCAATACAATGTATAGGAAACAAGATTTAGGCTTGGCTTGAAAAGAAAGTGTGCAACATGCATAGGAACGCAATCATTCCTGCCTGGCCGCAGCAGGGTTTTGTTTTGATTCTTGATCATTTATCTATCAACCTAGTTTTGAGGTGTGCGTGTGTGTGTGTGTGCGTGTGTGTGCGTGCGTGTGTGTGTGTGTGTGTGTATATGTGCTTGTGTGTGTGTGTATGTATGCGCGTGTATGTTTGCGAGAAAGTGTTATTATTAAATAATTTCTTTGTTGTTTCCATATTTTGTCAAAATGGCAGATGAAAAATAAAATTGCATTTGTCTAATTTAAAAAAAAAAAAAACATGCATTGTATATTTTATAACAGAGTTTATATATACCTACTGGTACAAACAGTGGTTCCGAAGGCACCTTATTTGTCTCAAAAGGCACTGTTTGTAAAAACATGATCGGTAGATGTATAATGTAAATATTGTCATTGTTATTCATATAGAAATTTTTTCATTATCATCTTGTTTACAATTACATTACATCTCTATACCTAATAAATCACTAGATTATAGCTTAATTTGATCAATCATGTATAAAGTGACAAAAGCATAGTACGATATCAAAACCATCACTAATCTAAATTTCGAAATTCAATAAGATAACTAACGCTGTTCATGTTGGGAGTTGAGAGTGAAATCCGATTATAATTTTTCCTACTGAGAAGCCATCTTGGCTACGTCGCTATGCAACGTTCAAAAGAAGAATATCTAAAACTATAACCTCAAATTTTCACAAAGCTAACAAAACTATTCAGTTAGTTGTTTTGATTTTAAATCTACTTTTCGTTCAAAGAATAAATTCTAAGAGGATCATTATTCTCAAAAATTATGAAATAGATTTATTTATTATTTCAATCGATCACTAAGTGTACGAAATATTAAAAAACATGGACCGATTTCCTGCGGTTTTGAGTGAGTTGAGTTTGTAGAATGAAAAGGAAAATGGAATTTTGAGAACGTATTGGAGCAAGTTGCACCATCAAGATACGTATTGTATTTGCTACAAGATATTTCAGGTCAGTTGAGAATTCATACAATCATTCCAGCAGATGTGAAAGCAGTGAATTAATGTGATTAGTCCAGATGCTGCAACTGAAAATGATTTATTTGTAGAGTTATTTCCATTTTCATGCCAAACAAAAACATGAATGTCAGTATTAGGTAGATTGCATTCTCATGTGTCAGCTTTTAGAAAGAATATTTTGGCCCTAGTTTAGCGGGATACGATATGTACTTCATTTTGTCATAAGAATCGTGGTATGCACACATGCACCTAAAAAAGCTGTACGAACTGACCTAGGCCTCTATTTGTTCTTTCTATTCTAGTTTTTGATTTTATAGGGATACTAAAACGTCATCCTGAAGGAAATAATAGTAGGCCTAATCTCAATATTTTTACGAAGTGACTATTTCTCCGACCGGTAATAATGCCGAACCTTATTTCTCCGACCTGTTCTCGTTTGCAAGATTTTGCTCATCCGCGAGTGATCGTTGATTTTGGTTTACCGACTAATGACAAGATGCCAAAATAACCCCATTCTAAACAGTCTAGTCGAGAACTAGAAGTAAAATTAAACCCATAAATAACAGTTAATGTTCTTTGCAATTACATTCTAAGAAGCTTTCAAGTATTATGATATGACGACAATATTAGTTGTTGATTGGTCAATTATCTCATCATTCTGTATGGCTCTGCGCTAAGACATTGCGCTTACGTGAGGATGTCATGGGTTCGATTCCCGTCTCCAGCCTTTTTTTCTTTAAAAAAATAAAATTATAGCTTATCTTTTCTATTCGAATTAATTTGTATCTCTCTCTGTATCCCGAGTTTTCATAAGAAAACACATTTAGATAGGTCGACGATAGATTGACATTTAGATTATTTTGGTGCAAAAATTAAATAAGAATACCGGTACCGTAGTCCAAGAAATAACTTCATCCTAATAGAAATAGGCCCAAATAACTCTAAACGAGTAATGATAGTATTTGAATTATACTTATACAAACTAAATAGCCCCATAACCTCAAAGACTATTCTGGACTAAAATAGTTTCTGTCTGAACGTATATTTCAGACTGGTCGGAGAAATAAGGTCGGCCATATTTTTACGCACACACCAAATAATTTCCAATGTTTGTTTAAAATTACATTTTATGGGTTGACTTTTTTGCTACTTTTGCTTTGTTGTCTGTTCAATTGTTTATAATTAGGCCTACCCTATAAGAGATGGACTATACAAAGGAGGTCCCGCCTATTATATTGGTGTATATTATATATTATGACCTTTCTCACTTCCTGTGTTAAAAATGGCGTAGACTTAAAATCGTTTAAACTTTGTTGAAATTATTTTCTCTTCACTCTTCCTCAGGATGTTGAAAGTGGTGTGGAACATAGTGAAATACTTCCTTGGGATTTTCCAGCGGATGCTGTATCCCGCTAAGAGGCTGGTATGTGGACGTAGAAAGAACTCTGCCTCGGATATAGCGGAGTTAACATCCATAGGAACAGGAGATGGCCATCCGATGACAAGCTCCGTCTCAGGAAGTTTACCAGAGAGTGCGGCCGATGTAAGTCATGTTTGTTCTCTCTCACTCTCCATCATCGTCACCTTCATCGTAGTCATTACAGTCGTTTTATTGTCAGCAATTTTTCATCATCATCATCATCATCAATATCTTCCAGTACTATCAATATCATCATTCATTGTCACTTCGTTTTTGTTTAAATTAGTTTTTTTTAAAGTGCTCAGAGCACAGTGATCAGGCCTGTAAACCTTCAGCCAATAATTGTATGATTTCAGACTTCTTTTTACTCTCCAAGTGGACTGAAAAGCCATTAGTTTTTGTTTCCACATTTTCTATTTTCATTGGGATAAGAAATGTTTCAGCCTCTTTTTTTATTTGCAATAATGATAATAATGTACATTTATAGTGCGCTCATATCCCAGGTAGACTAGGCTCTAGATGCATGCCATAACCGAATCATATCATTCATTTCATTTTAATTTTTGATTTTCTTCACATTTCATTTCACAGTTGGAAATGGAGCCGTGGGATTCTTGGGGCGGCGGTGGTAGTGGTGGTACCAACAATCAGAACAACCAAGGGCCCCCCAATGCCAATACTACTACTGCTACTACCATGTACGGAGCTCCTACGGCCGAAAGGAGAGGAGCGGGAGACAACTCCTCCTCCTACCACTACCACCACATGCAGCAGCAGCAGCAACAGGCCGAGCCGGAAGTGGACACAAACTTCTTTGAAGACATGACGCCGACTGTCCAGCGACAGAAAAAGGTAGTAGTAGTAGTAGTTGTAGTGAGGGAGGGTGTACAGGGGTGTTGTGAATTTAATTTTTCAGACTTTTCTCTTGATTTCTTGATGTACGGTTTTGTGTTCCATAACTGTAAACCGCCAATGAGCACTTTAAGTGGATATAAGGCGCTATATAAATCAATTATTATTATTATTAATATTAATATTATTATTGTTATCAATATAACCATTTTTGACACCAACCAGAGCTGGGGGAAAATGATATTCTATACTCTCTTCATACAAGCTATTTACCTACTTCTGTTTCTATATTTTAACTAAAACTATCAACTTACTTTTTTTGGCGCTGATATGATCCTTGGACTTGGAGGTCGATAAACCGTAAAACTACAACTCTAAAATAAAAAAATAAAAAAATGCTCTTTAACACAAATAAAAAGAAACTAGAAATAGTCGACCACACCATGCATGTTGCAAGCGACAAACAAACAGGTCTGTAAATCAATTATCTGATTTCAGACCTTTTTACTATCCAAGTGGAATTGAAAAGCCATTATTAGTATTAGTTTTTGTTTCTACATTGCTATTTTCATTGGAATATGAAATGTTTCAGACTATTTCTTTTTCTTTGCCATTTACACCCCTGACAAAGACATTTAATATTTCCCCTTTTTCTACTTTAACAATATTTATTTTATTTTTATCTTTTCTTCTTTTCTCAGTTCTTGATACGCAACAAACAACAAGAAGCGGCTGTGATGCCTGGCTTCTCGAATCGCCTGGCCGTCACCTCAGATGTGCCCATGCACTTGCAGGTAAGGAATGAATAATAATAATAATAATAATAATGTACCTGTATACTTATAGTGCGCTCATGTCCCAGGTAAACTAGGCTCTAGGCGCATTACATTATCAATTGAGATAGGGGTGGGAATAGTTCAGATTTTCTCTCATCTCATAATAATAATAATTATTTTCCTTGAAAAGCCATTAGATAGTTTTTGGTTCCACATCACGTGAATTTTTCGCTTTTTACGTAAGGTGTGATTATATTATTAGCTTTTTTCCATTTTTGATCCAATGAAATATACCTGTATAGTTTGTGTACAAGTTTGAAAAAAAATACGCATTGAGTATAGATTCTTTAGAGTGAGCTGTGAAAGTTTGACATTAACTGCTCAGTTTTTGTTTTACACGTCTGCAAACTTTGCATTTTGGTCCGTTCGACGCTCTTAACAAAATGTAGATGTTTGAACCTTCTTAACTTCTGATACAATTACCGCAGGAAAATAATTTTGATATCAAAATTCATGAGATCAAAAACTCTACAAAACCAGAGTAATTGTTTCACTCTCAAGTAGTTATAAAAATTCAGTTTGGAGTACCTACCAATAATAACCTTGAAACTTGACTAATACTAATATTCTTCTTTCTTTCTTCATCAATTTACCTTTTCGTGTAAGGTTAACTAATATTATTATTATCATTATTTAATTGCCAGACATCGGAGCTCGAGTCGTGGGAGGACACAGGCAGCACTGCTTGGGAGGACAACGCGGAGGCTACGGAGGATATCTCTTGGCAGGCGGAGGAGGCGATCCGTCATGGGAAGAAGAAGGACAGGATGGAGAGACAGATGGAGCAGCAGAGGAAGAAGCAGAAGAAGGACGAGATGAGAGGCCTGAAGGGGGGGAGCTCGCTGGCCACTAAATTGTCGTGATTGTTGTTGGATGGCATGACTCTGTGTGCGTGATTGGTGGATGTCCCTGTGTGTGTGTGTGGATGTCCCTGTGGTGTGTGTGTGGTGGGTGTGTCTGTGGTGCGTGTGTGTGGATGTATCTGTGTGGATGTGTGCATGATTGGTGGGTGTCCCTATAGTGTGTGTGTGTGGTGGATGGAAGCTTGTCACCAAATTGTCGTGATTGTTGTTGGATGACCGTGTGCGTAGTGTTTGCGCGCCTATGTTTTTGGTGGATCTCTTATATATTTGTGTGTGTGTGTGTGTGGTGGATGCAGCGTATTAGCCACCATATTGCTCTGTGTGTCTGTAGTGTGTGCGTGTGGAAGTTTGCTAGCTACCAAAGTGTTTTGATTGTTTGTGATTAGAAATGTCATGTTTCTGTTGTTAAAGTTAAATGACCCTGTGTGTGTGTGTGTGTGTGTGTGTGTGTGTGTGTGTGTGTGTGTATGTTTGTGATGTACCTATATTATATATATGTATAGTTGTATATGTTTGCGTACTGCATGTATAGGTATATTATATGTCTACATTCTTCATATTCATGTCGTTAGACAGTGTACATTCTTCTGTAGGTTTGTGTAGTATGAGGTATGTACAGGTATGTGAGCGTCTCTGTGGGCTGTATTTGAGTCTTTGAGTTAGTGTATGTTCCAGGATACATGATAGAAATTATAATAATAATCACATAACATTGTATCTTTTTTCATTTCATTTTCATTTCAAATATCTTATAATTGTAAAAATGAAATAATAGATGATAGCATTTGTACAGTGGGCTGATCACCTGCTCGCCGTAGTTCCCGATCGATAGTATTTCCCAGCTAGCTCTGTTTTTTGTCAAAGGTGGTTATTTGGGCATAGACGTTTATACTTTATCTACTCTTCAAGACTGGGCATAGAGCTGGGTGCTGACACTGTTAACGCGGCGTAAGTATAAGGCAAAGGCTAACAAAACAAAAACAAAAATGAAATGATAAATGATACAGTGCAATCTGGATAACAGCAACTCCATGGGACCGGACAAAAGTGTTGCTGTTAAGCAAGGTTGCTGTTATCCAATTTACTAAGATAAAGAAGAAAGAAAACGGGACCGCTGCGAAATGTTGCCGTTAAGCGTGTTGCTGTTAAACAGATTGCACTGTGGTATTTTGTAAAGCTCTTTTCCTAGGTCCTCACTCTCAAAACCACGTTTATCCCTGGTGTGAACAACGAACATAAACCACATCGGACAAATACATGCAGCCTGTACTGTAAGGCATGCATAATTCTTATTTGGACCAAGATAACACTGTTCATTAATATATAAGCAGGAGGTTCTCATTGTTACTAAGTAGAGATATAAGGATTGGATTAAGAAATTGACTTATCGCTCATTTTCACTCATCTCTACTGAAACTATCCTTGGAGGTCGAAGTGCCATAAAATCTTTTAAACAAAACAAAAACAAAAACTCACTCATCTCCAGTCTGCTTATTATCATTGAAATACTCCTGATCTTTTCTTTTGCGGCAAAAAGGCCTGATGTGTAGACCTTCTCATTTTCACATAGACGTTATGAGTGGCAACACAAAGGCTTTTGTGGGGTTATCGTTTGAGTAATGCTTCTACTTGTGTATTGCTCACTACGCCATTCTAATACATTCTGTAGGATATCTTAAATAGATTATTTTACATATTATGTTAGATATTAATAATATTGTATGTTAATATGATGATAGATTATGTTATTCCATGTTATCTACGTAATACTTGGGTTTGTTTCATATTTTTGGATGTTAGATAAATTGATACGAGGTTAATGTTATTCCATATTATATTATGTTATGTTATTTAGGCCCTACTTGGGTTATCCGAGGGTTTTGTTGTTGTTTCCACTGGTGTCGGTGATTCGTGTCTACTTTTCCCGTTTGTAATTGTAAGAATAATAATAGTAATAGTTAGTCTTTGTTGGAGTCTTGGAATCATATCCTTCTTATTCTTTGCATAATTCTACTACATACACGCATTTCGATTTTGCACTGGATTTTTGTTTTATTTCTTATTTGTATATATTATATTATGTTAGCTATTTTAATATGATGTCAATGATAATATGGTATTATTCATGATATGGTTTGTTCTGTCTTCACACAAACAACAATCTACTTTTGTTGTGTTTCTTATCTTTTAACTGAAACTATCAACTTACTTTTTCGGCGCTGATACTGATATAATCGTTGGAGTTCGAAGTACCGTAACTCTAAAACAAAAAAAGGTAAACTCTTCAAATCAAGTTTTGGTCAT
Organism: Dendronotus venustus; assembly: GCA_031834005.1. Classification (NCBI taxonomy): domain Eukaryota; kingdom Metazoa; phylum Mollusca; class Gastropoda; order Nudibranchia; family Dendronotidae; genus Dendronotus; species Dendronotus venustus. The sequence continues at coordinate 8,187 of JAUEKX010218603.1, forward strand.
GGGTGTTTTTACCGCATGTAATGTTTTATTTGTTTTATTTTCTCTTGTGGGTTGATTTGTATTTGGGCGTCTTTTCGTAATTTTCTTTATTCTTATTAAATACAGCCAGTCCGCTTATATCGACTTATTCTAGTATTAAATAGACATTTTTAATCGTAAATATCTAAATCAAATTTTAAGTCTCAAATTGATTATTCATCATAAAAGAGTAGTTTTTGATCCATAGTATTTCCTTCATCTACACCACATTCACCATTTAAGACTGAGCATGGATCTGGGTTGATGCAGACACTGCCAAAGCAGTAGGCTAGAGGGTAAAGGATAACAAAAAAAAAAAAAAAAAAAATCATAAGAGTAAGAGTACTAAGAGTAAATCATTTCTTCAAGTTTTGGTGGCTTTTGCACGCATTATTATCGGAAATGACAGCTAAGCTAATTTATTGTGCACTATATATTACAGTTATTTCCCTTTGTTCAGAAGCAATAGGCAATAATCTAGTTTCGTTTTGACTGGAAGGGCCCTCACAAGTCCGAAAATCACTTTTTTGAGTGATTTTTTTCACGTTATAAACAATAAATTACTAAAGTTACTATAGAGATGGAAGGTGAAGATGTTTTAAGACATGAATCTGACACAGAAAGCGAAATTTCATTGAATTTCTTTAGTTTTATAATCCTCATTCATTCACGGACGCATCTTGAAAATTTCATCGGAATCGGTTGAGTAGTTTATATTAGAAGTTATGAAAGGTTTTTGCTACAAGAGTTTAGGACCTCTAAAAGGCTTAGCACTGGCAAAGCAGTTCGTGAAAAAAGCTTAGCAAGGTAAGTGTTCAGTTCAACGAGACTTTTTTCTTAACATTTTTAATTTTACATGATTTCTCATGAATCATTTTGTTTCCTAGATAGCGTATAGATTGCTCTGGTTGATGTTTGGGTTTTTTAATTTTTGCAAAATATGAATTAAGCTACTACAAGTATTTCATATTAATATAGACGTCTAGTATAAGACAAGGTTGGGGGAGCAGACACTGGAATATCAAGGAATCTTCTTTCTGTTCGTTTTGATAAGAAAGCTCATATAGGCCCCTATACTATGCCTCTAACAACACGACTATGTCAGCAGAAAACACTATTGGCACTGCTTATCTATCTAGAATCTAAGCTGTCGTTATTTGCATCCCAGATGCGCATAAAAAGAATATTATTCACATCAATCTTCCTGGTTGTTCTCCAGACCCTAAAACCCTAACCCTAAAACCCTAAGACTCACCCTAACGAGAGAAACAACAGTTAAAGAGTTATTCCCCTAAAGCCCTAAAGAAAGAAACAGTTCAAGAGTTAATCCCATTACCAGGAACCGAATAGTCACAACCATCTATCTACTAATACTTCCAGCCAATGGAAACATTGCACATAGTACATCTTTAATGTTATTAATCATCATTCTCATTTCCATGTCTACTTTGTTTGTTATTCTTTGATCTGAGGCTGCGGGATGCTTGTTGTCCTTTCTCAGCAGTCAAGAAATGTTGCTGTACAACAATAGCCGGGCCATATATTATATATCTATATCAATATTATGATTTAATTCATTCAATAACAATACAACAAGCTTTGATTTCTGCATCTAATTATTCTAATTATTATTATTATCATTTGTTATTATTATTATCATTTGTTATTAATATTATCATGCATCATTATTATTATTATTATCATCATAAATGTCCATTAGTTATTTTTCCCCCAATGTTGGGGCCCATGCTTGTCGGTAGCCTGGTGGTTAAAATATAGTCAGTTCAATGTATCCGCCTAGTGATCGAGGATGAGTCCTGGATCGAATCCTGGCGGGATGATGATGTGACTTTGAGTCTGTGGGAAAGAAGACTCTTAATCTTTCCTTCCTTCTCTTCACCCAATCCTAGTGTACTAAATGTTTTGTTTCTTTTAAACTTAAAGTTAAAGTTCTTGTTTTCAATTTTAATCTGATTTTTTAAACAATGAATGTTGGTGAATGTTTTTCATAATAAACGGATATATGGTTTTGTTAGTTTCCATGTTACAATTAATATTACTGATGTGAATAATAAAATAAATTCTATATTATAGTCATTATCAATTTCTACTGTCTCTGGCATTTATTATTAGTACATCATTGTCTATTTCTTTTCGTTCTTTTTTTCCCTTCTCTCTCTCTCTCTCTCTCTCTCTCTCTCTCTCTCTCTCTCTCTCTCTCTCTCTCTCTATATATAT
>JAUEKX010218714.1:0-10439 GCA_031834005.1 Dendronotus venustus
GAAGTTTTCCTGCAATCAATTTCAATGTATATTTTCAATTTTTCTCTGCACATTCAATTTTAATTTAACTAGCTCTATTTTTTTTGTTACTTTGATCCTAGCTGTGCTAAAGTAATTTTCTTTAGTTTAAATTACTTCAGCTGTAATACAGTGAAATCTCCAATTAACGCACACTCTAAAAGGCGGACACCTCTGATTAGCGGACACTTAGGTCATACACCGGCCGTTTTCTAGTCAAATTCTCATAAAAAGGTTTCTAAAAAGCGGACACTCATACTCAATTAGCGGACGCTCTAATTAGCTGACAATATTTTTTGCACTAAAGAGCAAAATTGTCTTTTTTTCCTCTCCAATTAGCAAACAGTCCAAAAAAATAAAAAGTGAAACAAAAAAAAATAGACGAAATGAATAGTTTCTCTAACATTTATTTCAGACATTTAACAACTTTTGCCTCTAGCTTCTTTTTCAATTCGTTAATTTTCTTGGTCAACCAAATTATGAGAAAGAGTTTCTCTTCCCTCCATTAAAGATAGATTTGAAATTGTGAAGATTTAAAGCAGAAAACAAAAATTAATTCAAGACTTTTTCAGTATCCGTAGTCATTTGTTTTTGTTCGTTGTAAAAAAAAAGTTGTTCTTGCGTTAAAATTTACCTTTTCTTTCACTTTCCAAGTCCAAATTAGACCCACTGCTTAGACTTATCCATAATATACATTTCATATACAAATATCAGCTTATTATCAAATTTGGGGCTGTACATGTAAAACTTTCCAGAAGGCGGACGCTTCCAATTAGCAGACACTTTGGTCATACTCCAATGGTGTCTGCTAATTGGAGATTTCACTGTACATAGCATCAATATCAAAAAAAATTGTTACATTAAATTGCCACTACAGCATCCTTCCCGTTAACAATTATCTACCATTAATCTCTGTCTCACCCTTTTTTAAAATAACTATTACTTCGTTTCTGTAAAGTTAATTCCCAATAATTAGTCAAATACCAGAAAAACTAATAATGAGGCAAAGAGTAAATGGGTTAATCTAGGAATCAACTACTTAGATAAATCAAAATCCGTACAGCATCTGCCAATGTGTCATGTTTCCCTTACAACTGGGTGCAATGCTTTTTCGAGAAAAAAATATCTTGCTATATCTGTTAGTATTTCCCCTGATTAAAATTGGCGTGTTCAGTTATAACATACTTTATCCAATTGTTGGACGCTGTTTACCTGAAAAATAAAAAGAAACGAAAAAATAATAAGATATATAAAAATTATCATGTATGTGTATGATATTGTCATTGTTGAAAAGTAAATTCACACTTTTTTAGTTGCGCCTTATTTGCGCCCTTGTATTTATGGTGTATAGCTTTTATCCTTGTATATAGTTTTGATATATAACTTTTAGCATTTTAGAAGAAGAGTCTTGTTCACAATAAACTTTCTTCAAGACATCCGTGTTTTTAATGTTTTGAAAAGTCATGTTGATGTGCAAAATTCTTTTATAAGATTTCCGTCCTTTTTTCAAATTTAAAAATCTTAGGCGTTTACGTAAACAGAAGAAGTTTGAACTTCTGCCACTAAAATAAATATTCTTCCTTACCAAATTGTCTTACTACTACACAAACAAGGGTGGTCTTATTAACAAAAGTTCACACCTCTTCTTTCAAAATATCAATTCAACTTACATAATTGCGGTTTCCGCTTTAAAGAGCAAAGTATATTGTTATATAATATATTATTAAAGGGATTAAAAAGTTTCAAAAGACATCATACATACTAAGTATATGTTTAAAAATACCGACACAACTTTAAACACTTCGTTTTAAGAAGACTTGCTAAATAAAATGCATACAACGTCCCCTCTAGTTATTCATCGCAAATATCAACTACAAAAACATGAAACGCGGACGTATTTCGTACGCTCAAAGAGAAACAAATGCGAAAAAAAACTTTGAATTAAGTTTGTGGTATTTCATATATTTATTTAGTTGACTGATTAGGTTTCCTATTTTTTGTTTGTATTTGATTCTTTAAACTACCTGTTTTCCATAATATTTTATTTCTAATAGATATCAAATAACGAATATATTTTTTTAAATAATTTTTAATCATCCTACCGTATAGTTTACTGCTTTGAAATTTCTTTTGTATTTTGGCAAAAATATGGATGCATTTTATTACATATTGGGAACTTTATTATTTATCGGTAATACGATTTTTGGTATACAATATAAACCCATGCTTCTATCAAATGAAGTTAACGTTCCAAAAGATGCTATCATCGAACGACTTTCAAAGAAATTTTCAATCACTGAATGTACAATGCAATGTCTTCATCATCATTCAAGTAATTGTTGTGGTGTTGGGTTTCTCGGTGAAGAAATGGTGAACAATGGTGTTTGGGATACGTTCACATGTTTTTTACTGAAAAAATTCGAATGTCTTTCCAGTAACAATGGAATAATAAAACTTAAAATAACAGTGAGTGTTGTTCATAAAAATATTCATGTCATGAAAAACATTTTCTTATCCACATAAAAAAATGCAATTAAAAATTAGGACCATAGTATGGACACTCTTTCGGACGATTCCTGAAAACAGATATTATTTTATTAAGGCACCAAGTCAAATGGAAACCCTTCTTTTTTAGTAACGACCGAGTTAGTTTTGGCAAAGATTTCCTAACTATAATTTTACCTGTTTTCATCATAGCTGCAGAGATAATGTAATAATTTTTGTGCGGTACGCGCATGTGCATATTTAGTATATAAAAAATATATAAAACAAACCCCACCGTCACAGGCCGATATATTATGCATCTAAGGCCACGTTTTCAACTGGAAACGACAACGCTATAACGAAACTCGAAATCCGCCAATTAACATGCTGTAGAAATAGCAAACGAGGGAACAACGTGTTTAAATGAAACTTCGAGAATATATTCGTCAATTTTAACAACAAATGTACGCCTTAATGCTTCATTCTAAAAAGCTTACAATTATAATATCAACGACTTAAAGCTTAAAGATAGATCTTTTATAACAATTATTTTGATGCTTGAAAGTAAACTTAGATTTCCAATTTACTTTTTTTAGAAAATGACAAACTTGAGATGTCGTGCAGTAACTCACGGAGAACGATATCCAGGTTTGTTGAATTTTTTTGTGTTCCGGAAAACCCCCCTTTTATTGTATGTATCTATAGCCAGATCAGGCAGCAGACAAAGTATACTTCCAGAAGAGTTAGTAACATAATAACATCAGTAAACCAACCTGACTATTTATAGAAAGTTTTTTGTCACCACGAATGACAAGTTCTTCTAATGAAATTACAGGATATTTCTATTTAGTATTTTTGTTTATCTGTGTATATAATATGTGTTAACCCAAATATACTTGGTTTCCTACTGACTATTGGCTTTGCTTGTCGTCGATATAAATTAAGAACAGAAGTAGTCCAAGAAACGAACTTTGAGACACTTTATAATTAACTTCTTTAGTACCCATGCTTCCAACAGAAATTTATAAGTTCTTTAAAAGCATTAAACTGCGAACAACCAAACCAGGGAAACGCTTATAAAGTTAAACATCTGTGCTTCTATACATGATGACTTATTTGTAAATTTAATAGCGATATCCTCCTTCTGAGACTGAGTTTATCTTCTTGATGTTTTATAAACAAAAGGTGTGTATATTTATAGTTTAGTCCATTGAGGAAAAATGTACATTTTGGAACTGTCTCGTTAGTACTGTCCGGTATTCTCATTCATAACGTCACTTTCTGTTAAAAATGGGAATTAAAACAATTTCTATACTGTTTTCAATTTCACTAGAGAAAATCCGTATACAGCCATCAGTTATGATCAGTCAAAATCTTATTAATCAATAACCGTTCAGCTTGATTAACACTGCACGGAAACTATGCAATCTAACCTATTTGATGAATATTTTTTTATATCGCGCAGGCAATAAAACCAAAACTTTTTCATATTATCGCTTTCTAACACGTAGTTATTCATCATTTGGAGCAAGTGTAATAAATTAAGGACATTATAAAAAACAGACAGCATTAGAGGCTTTATTTCTATTATTCTATGTAATCGATGTTATAAAGATGCTTGATATGAGGGTATTAACTTTCTCTTATCTCTTATAGTGACACTACCGAAGGATGAAAAGAGTGCAAAAACATCACAATCTTCTTCTTATAATAAGCAGAATTCGTATTCAGAAGAAAAAGCTGTAGATGGAGTGTATATATCAGATCTGAGTAAAAGAAAATGTCAACATACAGGTACTGCCAAACCAACCGAAACCAGTTGGTGGCAAATTGAATACAATCATTCAGTTCTTGTGCATTCGGTTGAACTTTACAATCGTGTGGATGACTGTTGTGGGGAACGCCTTAGCAACGTAAACATTTTTGTTTTTAAAGATGGTGTAGATGGTACGCGACAATATTGTGGTACAACTGATGCAGACATGACGACGAAACGGTATATCAAAATAATTTGTCCCCAAGCGCTTGAAGGGAACATAATTCGTATCGAATCTCTTCTTGGTAAGGTTATAACACTTTGTGAAGTTGACATCAATGGTGCCTTCTCTATTGAGGTATGTTAGTAGTATTAATAGTATATATAGTAGGCTTTATAAATAAAATTTCAAGATAGTGAAACCATTTTCTCATTCAGGTTCATCGATACTATTTCTTATCAAACATATACTGCATTTTTATACTCGTTTTCCAGGACGATTTTTCATGTCAGCCACAATCTTGTCATGCCTATAGTGAGTATAATGATTTATTATTTGCTAAAAATTCTATAAATGTCTTCATGTTCAAATTCTAGTTGAAAAGGCGTGATGGGTGTATGTTTAGAGTGAAACTTCAAGGAGTAGAGGAACAAAACTGAAGCCTATGAAAAGCCAAAATAACCAAATCTCATGTATAAAACTTCGGTAGATCAGTAAGTTTTACTGTATAAGCAAAGCAGCTATAATAAATCTGTCTACTATCCTAAATCTCCTTTAGTAGGACTCTATTCCATTTTCAAAATGAATTTGGCAAAATAGAGCAAAAATGTTGTCTACTTGCTTTTTCTAATATGTAAACCCGGAAGGTTTATAGAGTTACTTGTAAATAAAGACAGGAAATAGAAGAGACAAACTATTTAGTACTATTCATAAATGTATTTTTTGTGATTTTATTTGATTAAATTTCATTATTCGCTTGTTTAAAAATTTATTAATTAATTAATTAATTCAAATTAATTTAAAATAAAACTAACATATTGGAAAACAGACTACTTTTTTAAAATAATTTTCACTGTTTGTTGCAACAAACATTTCGTATAAAAGTACTTTTTTATTTGGGATGGGTTTTTTTTTTCTCTCTTTTCTTTAACTTTGAATTATTATGTGTATAATTACAGTAGCAGTAAATAATTAGATCTCAAGCGAGACATCAAATTAAAATCAATTGGGTCTACCTTTCTCCGCCATGCATAGTAAAACTCTGTTCTGTGAAGGCTTTTTTTTTTTCTTAGATTAAGAAAACCCATTTTTATAATGAAGGTTACAAAGTTAGGTTGTTGATCGGTCCAGAGGATACAGAAGAACTGTTTCACCATTGTGAATGCAATGTGCTTTATTAGGTTTATAAACAAAAATCCAGATTCTGAGAAAATAATTCCTAATCATATGATATAGGTCTTAAATAGGTTTAAGCTGTTAAATATTAAAAATACTATCATAATGCATTCTTAGAAACATATAATATCTTTAGAATGTAACACTTGTCTTCATGCTTGTTGTTAGAATTGATTAAAAAATCCGGTTATTTACTTTGATTTTCAATTTCAGTTGAGTTAAAAAATGGTCGATCGGCAACTTTACAATCTAACAATGTTGCAGGAAGTGTCGCTTTGAGAGCTATTGATGGAGAGATTGTACAGCTTCAACCGAACGAGAACTGCGCTTACACAACAAATTCACTTGGATCATGGATAAAAGTACACTACGATAAAAAGGTAGTGCATTATTTTTTATTATATAACGTTTTAATGATCGAATACTCTTTAGGTTCGCCACTTTACAGTGTGGTATTATCTCTTTACTTTTCTCTGTGTAAATTGCTAGTGCGATTTTGTTACAAAATCGGCTTAATCGTTTTATCGTTCTTTCTTAAATGTGTAAAGGTTCTTTTTCTTCAGATAATTTTGCATCGTGTTCAAGTGTACACAGACTTTTACATTAACGGACAACAAAGCCAAATTGAAGCTTACATTATGGTTAGCATATCAATGAACGAGGAGTTTTGTGGAGTGTTTGATGACTTTAGAGACGGTGAACAAACAATCAACTGCGTTAAAGACTTAATTGGCAACGATGTGAAATTCATCAAAAAGACAGGCAGTCGATACGACTTCGTATTGTGTGAAGTAAAAATCTTTGGACGATATCTGTGACCCCTTTCCATCCATAGCATTCAGTTCACTCTCCTTTTAGAATTATATTAAAATTTTACCTATAAATCTAACTTTAAAGAAAGTGACTCTCTATAAGCCGCTGTATAAATTGTTTATAACATTAGACAACTTGCCAAAACTTTATTTTACGAAATACAAGAGACACGAGAGAATTGCGTTTTAGATTTTGTTACAAGGTGAACGCTCTACCAACGCTATAATACCGAACGCTAACCTGCCATATTATACCTACATATAGTATATAAATATGGTTATCTTCATTGTCTTTAATTATTAATCGTCTTATTTAGAATTATTACATTTTAGAACATTTTAATAGACTTCGGAGTTTAATTTCAACCAGTTATTTTAATGTTACTAGAACTCTTAACTGATAAACAATAAAAGAATTTATCTTAATTATTACTGAATGATTTGTTGTATAATGTTACGCCTTTTTAAAAAAAAACTCGAAAGTTTTTTCAACATCTTTGTTTACAAATTGTGATATCAATTGTGTTTAGTTTAATTAAATAGATATACCATAAATTTCCTAATCAACGCCGTTTCTTTGAAGATTTTTCAATAATCAATTATCTTCTTTGTGAGTGTTTCAGAAGCTATCTCTCAGTGTGCATATCATTCTTATTGTTAATCAAAAAATGCTACCTGTATATATATTTTTTGACGACTTTGAGCCTTGCATTCGTTTAAATAAGAGTGTAGCCCCCAAAACAATTTTGCTTCCTACGGCACTGTTAAGTGCCCGCCCTTTTTTGAAAAAAATCCCTTTTCGAGATTGAAAATTGAGCAGTAAGTTCTATTTTGTTGCAGTGTTTGTCCAAACCAAACGATTTTGGAACCATTCGACAGAGATTTTAATTATCTTTAATATGGGCTTCAATCATCGACCTTCAATTTGACGTGGTCAAAAGTTACGTCTCCCGGAAGCAGACACGGTATATTTGACCCCAGATGTGCACTATAGTGAACAACGGCACTTAAAGGGTTAAGATCATAATAGATCAAACTTGGAGACAAATTGCAATCCTTTTTTGTTTTTTCAAACTTGATCCTTTCTTATATTTTCTAGATATACTATCTTAACAAAATTTTAGATAAATTTTCTTTCTACATAAGAAAACAATGAAATATAATTTTTTCAATGAAATGAGTTTTTTGTCTTAAGGTTAATATTATGGAACAGAATCAATGAATTTTTGTTTTATTAAGAATTTTTAGAGTAAAAATGATATACAATTTTTAATTTCATTGCAAGCATATAACTTGTGCTTTCCAAAAGCCAATGGTCCGACATGTTGGATCACAAACTTCAGCTTCAAAGTATACCCGTTTCTTGTAACATACAGTGAAGCGACGTTCAAAGCTGGTTTGTACATGGGTAGCCATTAAGATGACGAGGATAAGGAAGATGAACATCAAGAAAAGTTTGATTCTTCTCATCTACATATAAATTAAAAAAGTTTTGTACAACTATCAAGAAAAAGAAACTATAATTGATTATTTTATTATTTTGTTTTATTTCAAAACAATAAAATACTCTTTTAGTTTTAACGGATCTTATAAAGACTCAATTTAGCGAAATAACATTCATTTCAGGTAAGGTAAAATAAGCGAATTTGATACGACATTTTTTTCTCCCTTATTTACAAATAAACATACCATTAATTCTGTTGTTTTAAGCAGGTTGTTTTGTTGGCTATTATTTGATTCACTTTCTCATACCTTGATTCTTCTTCTCATGAAAAAAAAAAATTAGGAAACAGCTAACTCATATAATAATGTTACAACTAAATAGCAGATTGTTTCATCTGAATTTTAGAAAATCTTTACATCTATAAACATCTATAAGACGCCAACCTTTTAATCATGAATTTTAACATATCGTATTCTCTCAATTAAGCGCCTGGACGCTTATAAACATTTTTTGAACTCTAGGAAAGCGCCTATTGGAGAGGGGCGCTTATAAAAAAGATATAGAATATATATACATATAGAATCTAGAGTATAAGAGGAATGCTTTTTAGAAGATAATTCGTTAGCAAACAATACTTTGTATTTATTTTGACAATATATTTTGGATAACCTGTATCCATCATCGAGTCTAAAAACAAGAAAGACAGTTAAAACAGTTTTAGATAAAGAAAATCTCAAATTAATTGTACAACCACCTTATCTACACAACAGATTCATATTCAACACACTCGAAAGAAGTGTGTTAAATAAGACATAAAATTGAAGATGTACTCACCGTCATAAAATTTATAATCCCACAGGGGTAACTATATTTTAATGACTAAGGCACGACTCCTGTATTCATCTTTTGTATTTAACGTTGGTTTAATTTCGTTAATCATCAAAGCTTCTAAGGTCATTAAATGAAATTCCGACTTTCTGTTTGTACAAAGGATTGAAACAATGTCCAGTGTTAAGTAAGTCAGCATTACACTCAATCATCTGATTTGCGATCGGTGCTTTTTTATACAGCATATTATATCAACTTCTGGCTCGTTTGACTGACACGAACTACATTGTAGACATTTCACTTGGTAGAAAACAACACTTTTTAGAGATTCTTTGACGACAGTTATTGCAGATGGCAAAAAGTTTCCTCAAAGTAAAAATTACTTTGCATAGAGTATTGAATTAGTTTATTAATTGATAACTTGTGAATATAATTGAAAAATATAAGTTGATTATTTAACTCATGTTTTTCTCAAATGAGAACTCCATGAAAAATCTACACATATTTAAAGAGAATTTCTCCTAGAACACATCCAATATTCCCAGGAGAAAACATCGTGAGAAAATTTGTTTAGTACGTATTTCTCGTTAATGACTGCTTTTAATAGTTATATTCGCACTTTGCGTTAATTTAATGGTAGGTATTTTTTTGTACTCACTTTGCGCGCTTTGTCGTTTTTTCCAAAAAATATTTCCATGCTCAAAAGATCCTACTTTACGGTAAACAACGAAGTCTTACCTTATTGACTTATTGACTTTCAGAAGAAATTAAAGAAAATTAGTTTTATTTGAGAAATTACTTTAACTTACTTGATTTCCTTCATAGATGCTTGAGTCACTCTAGAAATGATCATTTTACATAAATCTAACGAGCCAAAATAAACATTAGTCCCTTTAAGATATTGATAGAAATGCAAAAGTAAAAAAAACTTCCGTACATCTTCGCACTATGTATCCGTTCAAACAACTGTCACTAATTTTAAACTTGATTTACCATTTTAACTATAATATACTTTTATTTTGATTTTTAATTTTTAGATACTTTTTAACTAGTATATCAAAACAGGACACACGTTGATAACAGCATTTTTTATGTTGAAGTGTATGTATATTTGTATGTATGTATATCCTGTCTAAATATTCGTTATAATTAAATAAATAAATAAATAAATAAACAGAAGGTAATTTTTATATTCCCAATGGAAATTCCATGTTAAGTAACTTTACTTGTAGTGTAATAAATAGAAGTATATACAATGTTTAAAAACAAACGTTTCTTTGTAATTTCGAGAATTTCGGCCGAATTGGATAGTTCTTGTTAAGTAAAGTAGAGTAGGTTGTGTGGTTTCTAGTGAATGAGACTGTTATGTTGCTTTGCTTACCTATGTAGGTGATGTGGCTTCATTTAGATTTGCTGAAAGAAAAATGAAATGGTTTGCTGCTTAATTTAGATGGTTTATTCGTTGGAAAAGATGTTTTGTTAGTTGTATGAAATAGTTTTTTAGTTAGTCGAGATGGCTGTTTTGAACTTGGTGGATTTATTTGTTACATTGGTTCAGTTAATTCTACTCTTGGTAGGATTAATAGTAATAATAATTGTTGGACTAAAAAGATAATTATTATATTTGTTATTGTTATACATATTAATTATTAAATCATAAATTTTTCAAATTTTTAAAGTAATTAAGTAAATTATTCATTT